>PVKN010033624.1:0-12000 GCA_004027915.1 Capromys pilorides
ATATGGATCTGTATATATTCATTATTTCACACACATTTTCCCATCTTTAGATGGAAATATAATTGGCATGTAATTTGGCATCTCATACTTTAGGAATCTTTGATTTTTAGCTGTTTTGCTTTGTTTTTACTTATATGCTTGTTATTTAGCCAGCTAGTGAAGCGTGCTTTAGTTGACTTTAGGTGGGCATGGCCTCTCACCACTGTCTTTACACCCTCTAGCTTCAGGGATTTTAAGAAATGTTGGTTTTAAAAAGATCTGTGAAAACTTAATTTTAATGGTAAGCATATTTTTCTTCTGAATATTTCCAGAATATCAGTACTCTCTCTGGGAATGTTTTTATGTATAGTGATTTATTTCTGAATCTTTCTTAAAGACTTATATTTTTTTCTTCAGCATTTAGCAATTTTAAAGTGCAAAATTACCCAAACTTGCCAATTGTCATCAAAAACTTGCTTAACTAAAGTTTATAGCACTTCTAATTGGGTGGTTTTTAGCAACTTGTAGATAGCTCTGTGGTCTCATATTATAAGGAAAGTTCCTTCATCTCTGTCCCAGCTCCCTGCTGCCGCAGTTGGAGGGAGCTGGAGCAAAGAGGAACTTCTGCTTGGTAGAACAGATTGTCCCTGTAGTCAGCACAGGACTGAGTCTTTCAGGGGGTACCAAAAGCAGAGGCTGAGCCTGAGGGCAAGAGAAGGTGAACTGTGGGGCAGGAGGAATCCCGAGCCTCTACCACCAACTGGCTCCTAAAATTCCAGTTCATCAGGTGCAAAATGTTATGGGCCCCATAAGTGATTCCTAGGAAATCTATGAATTTGATAAATTTAGCAAATTGTTCTTCAGTAACTTATATTTCAGGTGAATTGACTTATAGCATATTGCTTACTAGCCACATAAGGCACTTAGTATGTGGGCTCTTGGCTGATTTGGTTTTGGTGAATTGATTTCAAGCCTAAAATTACAATGATCATAGGTCCTGGGGATAAGAAGACCTATGATTAGGAAGAGGAAAAGTAGAAGAATGTGAGAAATACTTTCCAAGACAAAGTTTTTGTATTAGTTTTGGTCTGTCCTGTCTTTTTTCTCTTCTGGTAAACTTGCCCTTCAGAATTGTGTTATCTTTTTCTTTCCTGCCTCTTTGAGTCAAAATCCTATTTCTGCCACATTGCTCAGGTCTGTTGAGGTTAGAGAAAAAAAAACATAGGACTAGAGCTGGAACTCTACTATGCAAGTATAAGTGTATTGCTATAAACTGTTACAAGATTGAAAACATTTTGTTAATGGTTGGTAAGTACCCATTCTTTAGACCTGTTATGCTCCTTCACCCCACCATGAGGATCTTCTGGTAGCTCCCCATGATCCAGTACCACTTGGTGCCTCTGGGACTCTGCTTAACCCAGGTGGCCAGGCATTTCCCTGCTATAGCTTTTTTTAAGTTTTAGTATTTGAATAATCCATGCAAACATATGAGGTACAACTCTGCCCATCCAAGATGTGTATATATTTTTAAGATAAATTATTTATGAAAGCAAATGAAACTCAAGTCAAAGTCTAAATTAAATGAAGAGAAAAAAAATTTCTACCATCATGAGAAAAGTTACTCTTGCATAGCATATTTGCCTGTCCCATAAGTGAGCCAGCCTGCATGGGAGTCAGTCACCAGTATCCCTGCCGTAGATTCTTTCAGTGCATTTATGCCTCTTCTTCCTTTCTCAAACTGCTGAATGTGCATGCCACCTAAGTAGCCATGATACGTGGCCTGCTGTAAGAAGTGCTAGATAGTTAGGAACTCCTCAGCATAAGAACTGAAATTTTAAATTATGCTTCCAAAAATTTTGGTGCCGGCCTGATAGCTCAGAGGATTAAAGAGCCTGCTTATACAGACACAGAGGCTGGGGGTTCAATCCCGATCCCTGGGCCTACAAAGCTGGACCCGCCTCTGGGGCACGCTGAAATTGAGATTGAGATTGAGATTGAGACTGGGTGTTGTGGCGCGCACCTCTAATCCCAGTCTTGGGAGACTGAAAACAAGAGAATCACTATGAGTCTGATCTATGTGGTGAGACCCTGAAAACCCTGTCCTAAATACAGAAAAAAAAAAAAAAACTTAAAGTTTTCATTTTTTCTTAAATGCCACATTATATTAAATGTTTGCCTTGTTGTGGGCTAGAAAGTTCAAATGCAAAATTATTTCGTACATTTATAAGGTAATCTTTTTCTCCACCAGTCTAGTTAAATAAATGGTAACAATAAAAAAAAAATGACCATGGGAACTATGGTATTCTAAATCTGTCGTGTTCAAAATCTCTTATTTCTGAATATGCTAAAGGACTGGTATCTTAGGGCCAATACATCATAAATTAGATTGTTTGTTCAATACATATTTTATATTTTATTTTTATATTTATCATATGTAAAATATATTTATGTTTTATGTCAAACTGCTGTATAAATATTATAAACTGCTATATAAATAGTATAAATATTATATAATCAGCATAGAAGCCTAATAAGGGCAAGGAAGTAGCCTTATTATTGGTAGAGACATACCTTATAGTCATAGTTTATATCACATTGTTATTAGACACTTTAAAATTAATTAATTTATTTATTTATTAATTTATTTATTTGGTGCAGGCTCTTGCTTAGACTCATAGTGATCCACCTGTCTCAGCTTCCACAGTGCTGGGATTACAGGCGTGCACCACCATGCCCTGTTTCGGAGCTAGCATGTGGGTTTTGGGGCTGGGATGGCATATGGTATCAGGGATCGAACCCCAGTCCTTGCAGTTGGCAGGCAGACGCTTAGACCGCCAAGCTATCTCCCCAGCCTTATTAGACATTTTTTACCTTTGCAACTTCAATAATAATGAACTTATATTGCATTGGTAGTTATTCTATGTAGTTACTATGATAGGCCCTTAATATTCACAACTTATTTATCCTTCATAGCAACACTAAACGGCAGACGCTGTCACCATGTCCCTCTAAAGCTCAAAAAGTTTACATAAGCTATCCAAGTTTACACAACCAATAAGTAACAAAACTAAGATTTGAACCCAGTCCTTTTGCTCTAATATCTGCCCTCATACCCTTGCCAAACTATGCTACATGAATTAGGGTTACCATAAGTATTGGTAATGCTACAGAGAAATAAGAACCTGTATAGTCTGCTGGGGAGGGTGTAAAATACTGCAGCCATTTTGAAAAACAATACTGACAGTTCCTCAAAATGTTAAGTTTGTGCATAGAATTATACCATGTGACTTAGCCATTCTAATCCCAAGGGAGCTAAAAGCATGTCCACATAAAAGGTGTACCTGAATGTCATAGTAGCAGGATTTATAATAGTCAAGGGGCAGAAAATATTAATTTAAGAGAAAGAAGCCAGGCACCAATTATATGAGTTGTCTAGAGCAATCAGATCCATAGAGAAATATATTGGTTTTCAGGGGCTGAGGAGAGGGATAAGAAATGATCAACTAATGAATATTGAGTTTCTTTTTGAAGATGTTAAAACTGTTCTTTAATTAAACAACAGCGATGATTGCACAATCTGACTACAGAAAGTCACTGAGAGCTGGGGAGAAGGCTCAGTGGCATAAATGTGTGCCTAGCAACTGCAAGGCCCCGAGTTCAATCCCTGGTACCAAAAAAAAAAAAAAATGGCCATTGAGTTGGACATTTGAAAAAGATTAAATTATGGTAAATAAATTATGTCTCAGTAAGACCTTTTTTTAAGGTTACATGCAAGCATATGAGAATGTAAAGATGAAGAAAATAGCCAACTTTCCAAGCCTACTTTAATTAGAAGAGATAATTGTTACCAAAGTATTTTAAACCGATACAATAAAAGTGAAAATTGAGATGCGTAAACCAGGCTCTGGGAACACAGGAAAGAATAAATAACCACCTGGGGATATTTGGGAAAGTTTCCCTTAGGAAATCCCTGGACTAAATTTTGAAGGATGCATTCCAAGTAGGTAGGTCCTATTTTAGACTGAAGGAATACCAACAACACCCTCAAAATCATGGTGCAATGTACAGATATCATTTGTTCTAGGAATGGCAAGTCCATATGAATATGTGAATTTAGAGCACACAGAAATGAGTCAAAGGAGAGCAAGCCTAAAATTACTGCAATAACCAGATGGAGAGAAACCCACATATGCCATGCCAGGAAGTGTGACTTTATGCTGGAAGTAGTGTTATTGGAGGTTTTGAAAGAGATATATGACATTATGAGATTGCTGTTTCAAAGATAATCCTAATGGAAGTATGAGGAAAGAGTAGGAGAGAGAAGAGACAGTTTCTTGAAGGCCATGCTGTTTGGAGGAATAGATGATTTCTGCCCACCTACCTATGCAGTTTCACACTTTAATGAAGGAATTTTCTGTCTTTCCACTGTCAGCCCCCCCCCCCCCCATTTTTAAAGACCCTGTGAACTTGGTAGAGCTACTCTGATTCAAGGCAATAGATTACTGGGACACCCTCAAGTCTGTCCCTCTCCTGTGTCTGCTGCATCTACCCTGAGCAGAGTAAAAGAGCCTGCCTTTGCATTCTCCACTACTTCCTACGTTAAAGTGAGAAATAGGAAGTCTCATTTTGGCCTTAAGTATTATCTGTGTTCTTTTACTTACCTTTGACCAAAATTTTACTTTGGTGCTACTACACATGAGAGAGTCTGTTAACAAAGCCAGATTGTTTTTATTTTTGGCTACACTAAATTCTAACCTAAACTCCTAACAGTAGAAGTAATGATAAAACGAAAAATTTGCATCCATTTGAGATCAATAAAATGAAAGCTACATGTAATTTTCTCTAACAGCAAGCAGCATGTGCAGAAAGAATAGATTGAGCAAGACATTGAAGGGAAATACCAAAGCCAAAGGCATGCAGTTAGATAGGAGAGGACAAGTGGGGAGAGATCCAATTTAGTCTAAAATTGGCCTGTAATGGGGATTTTATAGTTAATGTGGTAAGCAGCAAAGACCCGAGAGATAGTGATAAGAATAGAGGAGTGGATCAAAGATAGAGATGATGAGTCCACTTGAGACATTCCGAGGTTGTGATACCTCTGAACCTCCCCTGATGTCCCAGAGAAATTGGGAAGTCAGGTCTGTAGCCCAAAAGAGAAATGGTGCACAGGCGTACACTAAATACCACTTGATTATTTTAACCTTGTGATTTACGTCTTCAGGATTGATGCATTTTATTATGTAATATTTTGCTTTAAATTCTAGTTTTTATTAGATGATACAGCTATTCCCAAAGATATTTATTTGCATGTGTTTGGTTTTGATCTCTTTGTTTTGTTTTTTGAGACAAGATTTTGCTAGGTAGTTCAGGCTGGCCTTGAACTCATGGTGATCCTCCTGCCTCAGTCTACCAAGTGCTAGGATAATAAGCATGTACCTTCATGTCTGACCCTGATGTCATTGTTGAAAAGAATTAATAACATCTTAATTTTGCCACTTTTATGTTAATAAGTGACATTTCCTTTGGTTTGTTCTTTTTTTTTGTGCCTACACTGAAAAACTCGTTGCACCTAAAAGTTGATCACTGTCAAAATTTTATTCAGAAAATCTGCAAAAAAATCAAGCAGTGATTTCTTTTTTTAGGGTAATTTGAATACTTTTTTAAAGTTAGATGATTAAAACCCTACTCAGTCTATATCCTTTGGAAACAGACTCTGGCTTATTTACAATGTTAATGAGGCTTCTTTAGTTGCTTTTGGTTTCAATCACCAATCTGATCTCCTTCAGGAGACCAGCATGATGTTCCAATCATATGTTTTAAAAACAGAGACCTAATTCTTTTTGGAACAGAAGCCGAATGGAGGCAGTAATGGCTCCTACCAGAGCTGTCCTTTGATCAAAGTCTATTAAACCTGACATCGGTGCCTCTGTTGGTAGCCTGTGTGTTGCTAGAGTAGCACCAGGCTTTGAAATGCTTTATTATTTTTGATGAGTTTTACTAGATTCCTTTTTCTTTCCTTCAGTTCTAATAACTGACTTTTAATCCTTTCATCATGGTAAAGGGATTTGTCTCAAAAGACTAGTAGCTTATCATGGACAAAACGACAAAAAGATTAGGTCCCTGAGCCTTTAAGATAAAAACATGTTTTGCCGTCTAAAAACATTTTTCAATTTTTATTCCCAGCACTTCTCATCAAAGGCAATACTTTTCTTTAGTTTTCAAAAACAATATTGAGCAAAAAAATAGGAACACAATGAGTTCCCATTGTAAACCTGAAGAGAAAGACACATTCTTCTATCCTCCACAGTCTTCAAAGTGTGGGCATATTTTCCTATAAATTCTGTGATGAGAGTTTTCCTTTTTAATTTTATGTGTTTGGTACAGGATCTCACTACATAGCTCGGACTTGTAGTGATCCTCCTGTTTTTCTGCCTCCCTGATGCTGGGATTACAGGTGTGCTCCACTGCGCCCAGTCTTGGTGGCCAGCTTGGTGTGCCTTAGGCAGGGCTGGCAAGACATGTGGTACCGAGGATTGAACCTGGAGTCTTTGTGCTTGCCTAGGCAGTATCTCCACAGCCCTTGTGATGAAAATTACTAGAGGCCCAGATTACATTTCCTTTTTACAAATACTTTCACTTGTTATTTAACACAGATTAAAAGGGCAATTTATTATAATTATTTCTTTACAAGGACAAATGTCCATGTTGGTTAGGATATTTGAAAAATAATACTATAATGTTGTTATAAGACATTTAACTACCTCTTGCAGTTCAGGAACAAAGTTTAACTAGACCATAAAAATAATTTTCTTTCAAGGTTCCTGCCCATCTTTTTTTTTTTTTTTTGTGGTACCAGGGTTTGAACTCAAGAACCTGTACTTGCCAGGCAGGTGCTTATTCTGCTGAGCTATCTCCCCAGTCCCCTCGTACCCATTGTTACAACTAAAAACTAAAAAATAAAAAATGATAACTGTAATAAAGTAATTAATTTTTAAAACATCAGTTTGCCAATGTAATATTAGTGCTGAATATTTATCAATATCAGTGTTGGAATCTCAAGATTCTGGTCCGCTTTGGTGAGACCATTAAGGTTATTTCTTTATCCTTTAAGTTGCAAGGACTGGTATATTGATGAATCTAACATTTTTAGAAAATGTGTTTATTTGGAAAGTATTTGGTTCAGTATTTCTTTCTTATTATCAAATGCTTTATTCACTGAATTCACTGACAGCTGTAGAAATGTTGCAACAGCAAGCAGAAACACTGAAATGATACCTAACGTTTGGAGGCAAGTGTATTTATATCAACAGGCACTGGCTGGGATCATTCCCAGAATATCAGGCCCTGATCTCCAGTGGTCCAGGGCTTATGTGGGATAAGCAAGCAGAAAGCACAGAGGCAGAATGGCTTGTCTGCTAGGGCTTGGTTTATACAGTGGGCGTCAGCTGTGTAGCATGGTGAGGAGCCATTTCTAAGAGAAAGAAACAACTGAACTGGAGCAGGAGCTATTACCTGGGCAACTAAGAAACTGAAGTGTACTGACTGGGGTGCCATTTTGTGGTGCATTGTCACCAACTTTGCTAAAAGTAGATGCTCAATTAAAAATGAACTCATTCTTAAAAGAACAACATGAAAATCATCAGAAGTATTTTAAAGAGGTAGAAATTTTATACTTATCTTTAGTGTATGTATGTATACATCACTATCTTGCTAAAAGCCACAGTATTCTTTTAGCAGCCAGCCATATTTCAGAAGTTGCCGGAATCTTCCCAAGTATGTTTCCATCTTAACAACAGTGTGCTTTGCTTTGCTGTATGTATACCTTTTTTTTTTTTTTTTTTTTTGTCTTTGAACCAAGTCTCGCTATGCAGTTCAGGCTGGCCTTGAGCTCACTTTTGTAGCCCAGGCTGGTCTCAAACTCACGTGGATCCTCCTGCCTCAGCCTCCCAAGTGCTGGGATTATAGACATGCGCCACCGTGCCCGGCTATGTATGCTGACTTTTTTTTAATGACAAAATAAAACAAATTCTCATAACCAAATAATAAGTGAATAACAATGGTTACTATAGTATATTAGCAGACTTTTGTGACATCTTGAGTCCTTTGTATCCTGCCAGCACGTTAATTGAACTCATCTCATTAATACTTTGCCTCTTTTTGACCCTCTGGACTGCATGTCATGTGCTCTGTTGTAAGAAGTAATAGAGTCCAATCGCTTCTGGCCTTTTGGCTAAGATCAAGTGTAAAAGTAATTAAGAGCCAGTTACAGTGATAGGTGTGGAAGTATGCTTTATTCCTGAAAAGGAGTTTTTAAAAATCATTGAGTGAAATCAGCGGGAGTTTTTATAAACTACTTAAGTGAATTTATGTATTTGTTTCCTGTAAAGTGTTAAGTTTGCCATCCTCTACACACAAAATATTAAGAAAAGAAATGGAGCCATTAAAACCACAAATGCATCTTCAAATAACTTAGTCAAATTTCTTAACCAATGTTGGGTCTCAAATCCCTTTGAAGCTGTGAAAAGCACGAAAAGCTTCCCCCCAAATGCATGTAAAATGCAGACAACATTTTAGAGTCAATTTCAGAGGCTTCCCAGGCTCACAGAGGGCCCTGCCGGGTCCTATGAAAAGCCTGTGAAAGGCAAGCTAAGATTTCATATTTGGTGATACAGTACCCATCACTACTTGCCATTAGGATACATCGAAGAGATTTTCTCACTTTTTTTTCTATCAACTATAGCTGCTAAAGGTCAAAGAAATCTCATAAACCAGCTTCCTACCCAGAGGTTATAATCCAGAAGCTTAACTGATGATGTGGAACACACTTCCAGATGATTACCTCAGAGGAAAACTTTTTTCTGTTAGGGCTTTTAGCTTCTGTTATCCTAACGTCCCAGACACTAACCTATAAGGATCACTTCATATGACAGTATTTATCATTGTCCAATTTAACAATCCTAGCATTAGCTAAAAGGTTTTATTAATATTGCATTCTTTTTACGAACATTGTAAAATTATATTCTTAGTGTATCTTTTGTTTGGAGAAATTGTTAAAATTGTTTCCACTATTCCCTCTTTTTCTAGATTTTATTTGACATGCTAAAGTATCAATTTATCATTGCCCAATCTGGTTTCAGAACAGTACCTGTGCCAGTCACTGCCCTGCAGTGCGTAAACTCCCACGGTGTCAGAGGACTCCATCAGTTTCTGAGTACTGTTAGTCACCACTAACTTTTCCTCTCCATCTGCCTCTAGCAAATAATAATCTCTCAAATGATGTTTTCCAAGATTAGTCATTTCATTAAAAATAGGAATTCTCTTAAAAATAGCTTAGTTTAAGGAGCTCTACTATATTTCTAGGCCCCGAGAATTTTTATTTATGTTTTTATTTTATTTATTTTATGTTATGGCTGGCTCAGCCTGCCCTGGGGGTGGGGCTGGCGCAGCATGTGGTGCCAGGGATAGAACCTCGGTCCCTGCGGTTGCCTAAGCTTGCTTAAGCAGGCACTTTAGACCACTGAGCTATCTTGCTGGCCCTATATTTTTATTTTTGAAAGATGTCTTTTTCTTTGAGACAGAGTCTCCCTTTGTAGTTCAGGCTAGCTTTGAAACCACTATGTAGCCCAGGCAACCTGGAACTTACAATGATCCTCCTGGCTCAGCCTCCCAAGTGCTCAGGTTACAGGAATTTGTGTTATAGAGAACTCTAATAATGTTTTTAGAAAATGGGTTTTTTTGGGAAGTATTTTGTTCAGTTATTTTTTACTTTCTTATTATCAAATGCTTTGATCAGTGAATTGACTGACAGCTATAGAAATGTTGCAACAGCAAACTGAAATAATAGCATTTGGAAGCAAATGTACTTGTATTTTCATAAATATATTTATCTCTCTTCTTTAAAAAAAAAGTCTTGAAAAATGTATTGAAGAATAGGCATTTAGAATAAGGTTCTAACTTGAAGACAAGCAGAGTAAAGAGAAAAGACTATTTATTTAGTTCATGGTGAGATCTTTATCATATTTCTCTGATCAGTTCCCTATGGCTGGTATTGTGTCCTCTTTGGAGCGTCTTAGTAGCCAAGAAAAAAAACATACTGGGCCTATAAGCGAAACCCAAACAGAGCTCCCATGTGGAAGCTCCAGTGGCTTCCATGTGGAACTCCCAGTATTGTTTCAGTGTCTAATTCTTAAATAAAATTGCACTGCAAGTGGCCACCAGGCATTGAAGAAAACCTCTCACGTGAAAATACTAAAACAGTGACACCCCAAGAAAAGGACACAAAAGAAAAAGAGACAGTGTCATGCACTGAGGAAAATGTGACAGACAAAAAACATCATTAATAATAGAAACTTCTAAAAAAAAAAAAGGAGGGGGGCATAGTAATTAAAACTTTTTTTTACAGAGAAGTAAAAGAAAATATTAAAACAGTGAAATAAGAATCACAAAATGAAAAGCCAATAAATAGGAACACACTTTAGGCATAAAATAATATCAGAAACTCAGTAAGGAAAAAAAGGAAAATAATGAAACAATGCAGAAAGTA
Organism: Capromys pilorides; assembly: GCA_004027915.1. Classification (NCBI taxonomy): domain Eukaryota; kingdom Metazoa; phylum Chordata; class Mammalia; order Rodentia; family Capromyidae; genus Capromys; species Capromys pilorides. The sequence goes on from PVKN010033624.1 coordinate 10,523, forward strand.
TAAATAAAAAAGGTGAAAAATTTTAGAAAAACAGAAATTTTGGGGGTGTAGAAAGCAAAGACAAAAGAAGGGAATACAATGTAAGAAAACTTCCAGAACTGAGGGACACAAATACTTGTTTTAAAATGTCTACAGAACACCTAGTATAATGAATAAAAAATTAAACATACGTACACTAATTCATTTATCCCCCTAATGTTTTCTTTTGAGTTTTTTTCTGCAGTGCTCTTCCTCATTGTCTGTTTAATGTTTTGGTCTTGCTTCCCTTTTTCTTTCATCTTTGCTTACCTTCTTCAACTACTTCCAAATATCCCGTGCACTTGCCAGGCAAACACTTGTTCTACTGAGCTATCTCCCAACCCCTACTTCCATATATTGTGACATCCAATTTTACAGCTTTGTGCACCTGTATACATAATCTAAACCCATTTGTTTAAAAAACAAAACACTTGTTGCTTTTTCTTGGACACCAGACATGGATCCTAAAACCCTCTACCCTGGTACTCAGCAGTTCTCATATGTCTAAAAATGAACATCCTTATCTCTTCTTTTTTTGCCTTGTAATGAAACATTAATCTGTCTGTGTTCCCTGTTGCACTTACTTAAGTTCCGATCACTGTCATATTGCAGGTCTAGAAATCTAGGGTTCCGGAATGAAAGATTATGATTACTGTGGGGCCCAATATCTTGTTCAGTCTTTACATCCAATTGGCATGTCTTATCAGATCTTCTTGCATATATAAGCTCCATGAGTCCTGAGTTCCCAGGAAATTCTTCTATTGCTCCCTCGCTGGCGATCTCTCCCTCTCTCTTTCTCTCTCTCTCTCTCTCTCTCTCTCTCTCTCTCTCTCTCTCTCTCTGTTCCTTTTTGTATTTCAGTTTGGAACCCACTATGTAACCTAGGCTGACCTTGAACTCACAGCTATCTTCCTGCCTTGGCCTTCTCAGTGTTGGGATTACAGGAGTGTGCCACCACACTTGGAACTGTTCCTGACATTTAGTATGAAGGGACAACCAAGAGCATTGATAATTCAAAGAGACAATCTATAGCAGGACAAAAGCAAATAATATTGTACTTAATATACAAAAAGTTGATCCTGAAGGTAGCCTATTAAAAGCTCTAATTGAGCTTTAAATTTGAGATTGTACTACAAATATAAGTAAAACCAGAATACAGTACTATGAAAAAGGAATATGGAATAAAATGAAACTTTTATGTGTTAAACATATGACCATCAAACTAAAATAATTCTGTAGAAGAGCTGAAAGATAAATAGAAGAAAACTCCAGGAGTTTAGAGGATAAAAAGACAAAAGAACAAATATATGAAAGAAAAACAAACATGTTTAGATCCAACACTATGCCAACAAGAATCTCAGACAAAAAGAAAATAAAGAAGAATAGCCTATCAAAGAATAAGTTCCAAACACTGAAGTTAATATTATTCAAAATTAATAAGACAGCTGGTGCTGAGTAAA
>PVKN010033625.1:0-11999 GCA_004027915.1 Capromys pilorides
TAATGCTAAAATGATGCCCACTCTATGACAACAAATAATCTATCATGAGGGGAATGCTTAAGACAATGGATACATAGAAGAGGACATGACAGATGTGAGATACTATACCAACAGTTATAAGTAAGCCCGATCCTTGCACCATGGGCATAATGCTGTCTCTGCTTGGTGTCTCCTTCCCACAGTCTCCTGAGTACAAATCTCTTCTTTTGGTAGAGGTCCAGAAGGTTCCATAAAACTTTCTACCCACAATGCCTTTTCCCTTCCATCTCTTCCAGTGGACTGTCGCCATTTGGACTATGCCCATAATTCTAGTCCAGCTCAGAGCTCAACCCACACAGCGTCTTGACATCTGTGAAACTGTATGCAATTTCATGAGTTCAAATTTCAAGTTTCCTTCATTGTCCAATGCCCTTGTATAAGTCCAAGGGATCTGGTGTAAAATCAACAAACAATGAAATAAATACTTAATTTGTTAAGTATTCCAGAATGGGCCTTCAGATTCTTGTTTTGCTGAACTTAATGTTCTATCTGAAAGCAACTTTGTATTTAGGACAGAATGGCAGGAAGCAGCCGATGGCCGATGCAGATGGCAATTTTGGTCTCTTGTCTTTTAGCATCCGTCTTGGGCATAACTTCCTCGTGCTGTTACTGACAGCTGCAAAAGCACTTCCCTTAATTCAGCCACACTATTGTGTTGCCTTTTTCAGGACAGCCCCTGCTTTTTAAACCTCTTTAAAAACATTTCTGCCATAATTAAGCAAAGCAGTAGATTGATGACTGATTGCAAAAGGGCTGTGTCAAAAATAAACACGAGCTTTGAATTCAACAAGCTTTCCTTTCTCCGACCTCTGCTGTGTACATAAACACACCCCACGTCCCCGTGTCCCCTCTGTCCTTCACACACATAAACTTATTCCTAATTAGGTGTGCCTCTATTTGCCTTTTTCTTCTCATTAAAATCATCTCCAGGGCTTAACCTTTTTCATTCCTCTTACAGACCAAGCCATTTCTGCACTGCCAAGCCTCTGCGCTTGTAGATTTTTTTTTTTCTTTTACATTTACAGCAGACTAACTCAGTAGGCTCTGGAAACTCTGGTGAATAGCTCAGCCCAATGTCGGTCTTGACTCCTGGCCAGTGGAGCTTAAACAGCAGACATAAAAGCTGAATCTGGACTTGCATTCGGTGATGGGCTTGCCAAGTCAGTCTTCCTGATACTGTACCTACAGTACATCCATCTCCTAGTGGCTCAAGCTCACTTCATTAACTCTGCGACCCTAGCCTCTGATGTTATGCTCTCAATTTTGCTAATATAAATGATACAGTACTATATAGAAATTTAAGAGTTTGTAGCATTAGAAGTCCCTTCAAGATTCCCATAGCAGTTAAAGAACAGGGAACCAAAATTCCCAGAACCAATCTGCACTGGGAAATCATTCCTTATATATAATCTTCAAGCTATTTTTCCCACCCCTAGACCTCGGCTTCTGATTCCCATTTATGTTGCAAATAGCTTTTAATGATAGAACAGGGAAATATATTGTGGTTTCACACTTTCGGGTATTTTATGGTCACTTATACTTAACTAGGAGATAGAGACACACAGCAGAAAAGTTTTTTTTTTAAGCTTAGGCCAGTTTAATGTATTTTGTTTTTTATTATAAAGATACATTTAAAAACTAACACTGCAATGGTCAACTCATAGAAGTACATTTTCTTATTGGCGAGGCCGATTCTGTACTTGCCTATAGTGGTAGATTTACAACTCTAGTCAGTGTTTAGACTAATTTGGAAGCTCTAACTTTCCATAATAAATCTATATCATATACCTTGAAGACATAGAAACTGGATGTACTACCATTCTTATAGAAGACATGCATCTAAAATCGGTTATGCTTCAGAGAATATAACGCATGTTCCAAACCTAAATGCGGGGTTTGGTCTCATTTCTTACAGGATTCAAATCATTCCCCCCCCCCCTGCCACTTTTTTTCTTGGTTTGGAGTTATAGCATCCACCAGTAATAGTGTCGCAGGTTGGGTAATGTGAACATAATCTAAGTAGGTAGGGTGCTTGTAGTGAAGTTCAGATGCCAGATTTTCTGGGTACATCTACTGGCTTTCCCATTCTCTGAGCCAGGATGTGGAGGTAGTTACTTAACAGAACAGGACCTTTCATTCTTTTCTAGAAAGGGAAGAAAAGAATCCGCGTGGACCTATAATAGAGAGTGCAATGATATAGTTTGCACAAACCAATTAAAATGGTTTTTGTTGTCGAGTCCACGAGAAGTTATTGAATCAAAATAATGAAAGCAATAAATGTCCTTAAGTAGTTTTAATAGTATTGACCAAGACTCAAGCTGATTTCCCCTTTATCTCACTGTCTAAATCCAAAGTGTATTTCTCCATTGCATTATGAATATGATATGGCCTTTGCTAGCTTTCTGAGTAACACCATTATGGGGAAAGTAGAGAAGTGGGCAGCAATAATTATTATTAAATTTGGCCCAGATCTTTAAATGATCCAGGTGTTCTTAGAAAAAGTCACATCTTCATTTATATGAATTTTTTTTTTTTTTTACATCTGAGTTTACTATTTCACCAAATCTTTTACAATCGACTCCCACCTCAAATAATCTCCATTTCCTGAGGACAAAGTGCTCCACATCTTCCGATGCATTTGTAATCCACATGCTGAACCTAGTTTTTCCAATTTGATGCACTGATTCCAGCCTCTGGAGAGCCAGTAGTAGACCTTTGTATGTTCCTCTGGAGCCACTCCACGTGGCCTGTGGAAATGTGTTCTGTGGACACTTGTTGAGTGGAATTAAACCATAAGTGCGAATGTGTTTCATACGTTGAACCAACTGAATGGAGGCTGAGCTTAAAACATGTATTGGTTTGTTCTTATTTTCTAGGAATAAATGCTTCTCTTTTGCTGAGCATTTCAGATTCAGACCTTTGAGCCTCGCCATTGATTTCCAGGTACTTTCCTTTACTATTTTACCTCACTTGATACTGAGACTCAAAGTAAACCCAAAAGCTTGCAATGATGCTTAACCAAAAGAAAATCACTATTCAATAAACTTAACTTTGGAAGCAAAAACAGGAGAAAAGGATGTAAGGTATATGACATAATTTGCATGTCTCACATCAACCATGACATCATCACGTTTCCTACTATATCAAAGAGCTACAAGTACAAAATATAACGGCCATAAATGCAGGCTCATGAAAACAAAGATTTCAATTGAACAGGCAGATTAACTCAGATCACAGCATAGCAGTTGAAGATTTAAGGGGACACACCCTGGAAATGAATGTAATACAATCTTTTCCCTGATAGATTTCCCCACCTCCACCCTCAAGATCAATGAATAGTATTTACTTCCTATGCAGCTAAACAGGAAAATTAATGTAGGAGAAAATATCAGGGACCAGTATTCTGCCTCTGGCAAGCCTCTAATTCTATTTCCTCTTTGACGTATCATTTTATTTCCATTTTCCCCAAATGTAATATAGGAGCTTTCCATAATAAACGGTTCTCTAATTTGCCACTTTTTTGATTGGCGTTTTCAGATTTCTCAAGGAGTCTATCAGTCATTCCTTCACATGTTGCAAAAATAAACAAAAAACTGAACCGTATGCCATTGTTGGGAGAATTTTCTGAATTTGTCTCCAAGCCAAGTGAATTTATTTGACTATCCAGGGAGCACTGAGGCAGATCTCTTATGCTCAAACAGATCCCCAAGTTGCTTGAACAAATGGTTTGTGTTAGCTGCAGAAGGACCCTGAATGGAAACCATGTGCCTTGGGCCCTTGTGGTTTCGAGCTGAGCCACAAGCAGAGAGAAGAGCTGTCAGTCTCCAGTCCTGACTGCAGCTGCTGATGGGGAAGAGGGATCCTGTCAGTGCCACCTCGTGTGTTGTCTTCATCAGGCATCCTGGGGGCTCCTGCAGAGCAGCCCATGCTGGGAGGAGGAGGCAGGGATCTGAGGCTGCAGCAAGGGGGACAAAAGGAAGACGTGGTTTTTTTTCTCCGTGGGCACCCACTTATGGTAAAGATAGCAGCATAATATGGTGGAGCAACAACTGAGAGAGGCTGGCCTACATAACAATCTGGGGTCCTCTTATGGCTGTCATAAAGGTGAAGAAACACATCCTAGAAGAATTAGGCAGAGACCAAGGATGGTTAAGGTTACTGGGCCAGAAAAGCAAGAAAGACAAACCTCTAAGCAGAATAATGTATCAAGGTCTAAAAGCAGCAAGGGACTGTTGTAAAGGAATGTAGAGTACTCTTTCATACCGGAAAGCAAGAAAATCACTTAGCTACACGGAAGAGAGGTGCCCTCAGGACCCAGAGGGATGTCTTAAGACAAAGGTACCAGGGGGGACTCTGAGTTACCTAGTAAATAACAGACAGTCAACCATTTTCTGCTTCCTCCTCTGTACTTTTGTTACCAAGCCTCTTTGCCTCAGAAGCACGTATTCCAAGAGTCTAGCCCTTGCACTAGGTTGGGGGCAGGAAAGAAACTATAATTTTTAACAGAGTTAATACCAGCCTTTCGGGCATTCAGGTATAGCTGGTGTTGAATTCAGAATCAGAAGTTTCGCTACCTTAGAAATCAAGCAGGGGCCGACAAGATAGCTCAGCAGACTAAAGTGTCTGCTTAGGAAAGCTTAGGCAAGAATGGAGACCACAGTTCAATCTCCCATACCGCACACCCGGTTGACCCCACCCCCAGCGCTGGTTGGGCTGGCCAGAGTCCAGGGTAGTGGCCCTCGCCGGTAATCCCAGCGCTGGGGAGACTGAAAGCAGGAAGAAAACCAAGAGTCTGAGCTCTGCGTAGTGAGATCGTGCAATAACCCAATAATTTTTTTAAAAAAAGGAAAAGAAAACCAGATAGCTCAGAGGACTAAAGCACCTGCTTGGGCAGATGCATGCACTGAGGTTTGATCCCCAGCATGCTGTGTTGGCTCCACCCTCGCGGTTCACTGAGAGAGCAACTTTCACCGGACATGGTGGAGCGCGCCTGTAACCCCGGCATTTGAGAGGCTGAAAACAGGAGGATGACAGTCAGAGCTGTGTAATAAGACTTTGTAGACCCTGTACTAAAAATACATTAAAAAAGAAACAAACAAGAACAACAAAAAAATACAGCAGTGTCAGCTGGGGAACACCTCTTCAAGCCATTAAAAAAAGGGGGTGGGGGGGGAGCTGGGGAGGTAGTGCCTGCCTGGCAATCGCAAGGCCGTGAGGTCAACCCCCGGTATCACAAAAAAAAAAAAAAAAAAAAAAAAAAAAAAAAAAAAAAAAAAAAAAAAAAAAAAAAAAAAAAAAAAAAAAAAAAAAAAAAGAAACAAACAAATAAAGAAAAAGAAAAGAAGAAAAACATCCTAGAAGAATTAGGATGTTCTGCTTAGAAAAGAAAGAGAAAAGAAAAGAAAGCATGCAGTAGAAACCAAACAGCGGCACGTTGTTTCACTGTAGGCTTGTCGGCTGAAGCTTTGGTCCAACTCTAACGGTGAGCACGAGTAATGGAGGAGCTCCGCATGTGCGGGGTCAGGAGGATTCAGAAAAGTTCTTGGTTTTGCAATGACTCTAAAACTGCTCCAGAAACGGGTCTTTTGATAAAAGGGCTAAATTTATGACTGTGAGTCACAAAGAATTCAGATCAACTGGAAGCAAAGGTTAAATAATGTATGTTAAAAAGTCATACATGATACATGTGCATGTGGACATGGCAATAGGAGCAAAGGGAGTCCCTGTGCGTCTTATACACATGCTCACACACCCATAGTCAGGGCAACACTCGTAGGACATGGAGACTTACAGTGCAGACGGGACAATCTAAAGTGAATTAAACATTTTACCCACTTTTTTCTCTAAGAATTTCGTTAGACCTAAGTAATGTAAGTCTCATTCTATCTCAGCAGAAGTATCTGAGCGTACTTCACTGTTTATCTATCTGCAGTTTGCCCAAGTAGGATAGGCCCAGAGATAAAGACTCTTCCATCAAAGACATTGATGGAGCAGGAGCGATAGCTCCAAGGCCTAAGTGCCTGCCTAGCAAATGCAAGGACCTCGGTTCAAGCCCTGGTACTGCCTTCTGTGCCAACTCAGAACCCTGGGTGCACTGTGCTGGCCACCAGGCAACGTGTGGTGCCTGCTTGAAATCCAGCACTGGGGAGGCTGAGATAGGAGAATCATTATGAGTCTGAGCTGCATAGAGAATGAAGGTATTTTAAATTTTAAAAGACATTAAAAAAAACTCTTTGGGGCTGACCAGATAGCTCAGAGAATTAAAGCACCTGCTATGCAGATGCAGGGACCAGGGCTTGATCCCTGGCATGCTACGCTGGCCCCGCCTCTGTAGAGCACTGAGACAGTGAATGAGACAGGGCATGGTGGCACATGCCTGTAATCCCAGCACTTGGCAGGCTGAAAACAAGAAAATCACTGCAAGTCTGACCTGTGTAGTGAGACCCTGGAGACTCTGTACTAAACACATAATAATAATAGTAATAATAATAATACAAAAAATTCTTTGAAAATATAACCCAAGATATCAACTTACTTTGAAGTTATTTCTAACACTATGATTCTCAAATTAGTCTGCAAATAGAATCAATACAAAGAATATTTAAAAGATAGTTTGACACCTTGAGTCCATCACAGAGAAAATGTTAATCTTTCAGCAAAGAAGTAAATATCCCCACTACAATTATGGAACATTGGACTATGTATAAAACTACTTTCTCTTAGTTCAATGTGAAGAAATTTTTATGCCAATAATGCTTAGAAAAATTATCATGTCTTCATCCTATACTCTGCATAACTACTACAAGGACAACAATGTTTTGAAACTGTCTCATTGTTATTTCTTATTAAAAGTAATAAAAAAGAACCAAGATATCAGTATACACATTTCTTGCTTGAATTAATCTGTTAAAATTACAACATTGGGTTGTATCATTATCTTGAAAAGAATAGGAAATCACTAAATAATTCGTGTCAGCTGTAGCTTACCTGTAGCTGCAGGTAAGACTTGACAACTTACATTGGCATTGGGTGAGTTGTTGCCCCCATATCATCTGAGCAGCAAGATGAACTACATTTCATCTTCTGCATTGTAACAAATTAACGACTGTATGACCTTCTAATCATCCAATGAGCATAATACGGAAAGCCACTTTTGCAAACCACATTCCACCCATAAGGTTTATTTGTTTGAAAAGAAATGAGCTAAAATGTCAGAGTCCCAAAATGCGAACTACAACCCATAAACTCCTGAAACTAATAAACTCAAAGATTAATTTGAACCTCTGTGTCAGTAAGTATGTATTCACCACCTACTACATGTCAAGCCCATGTGGAATTTGGCAGCCTGTATCCTAATGATACAGAGACTTCTTGGAATGGCTAACCCATTTGCAGGCATACGTTGACCCTTAAGATCTAATCATTGAAAAATTCTGTATTTAAAAATGCTGTTACAATAACAAGCAACCAATAAGGTAAAAACTCTCAAACACCTCCACATGTTATCACATTGTTAGTGCTATAATTCGTACTGTACCAAGCACGCCCATGATCAATTTAAACTGAGTGTTACTGGTGTAGTACTTGATTTCAATTCCAGAAATGCTAGGATATGTTTCCTTCTCTTTCAACGTTTTAAAAAGTAAGATGTGTCTTATAATTGGGAATGTATGGATTTGGTTTATTCATTCTAAGTGTATTTATATTTATGTTTATATTTATATTTATATGTGTATGAAGCTCTGTCCATCAACTTTGCATCTTAAGTTAGAAAGTCGTTTATAACAGATACTTCTGAACTAGTCCAACACATGCATCGACCTTGTAGAGTACCATAAGATGAAGTAGAAGAAAACATCAGTTTTCTGTTCTTGCAAGCAGGGGCCTTCCAAGGATAGTTGTGGAATACGACAGTTTGTCTTATCAGTTCCCAGCAGGTGGCATCTCACACTCTCAAGCTGCTTCTTGAAAAAAGCAGGAAAGGAGTGTTCCTGCATGGGTAAACGAAGGAGCTCAACATCACGCTGCACTTCCCCGAGCACTCTGGCCAGCACAATCACCCAGAAGGAGGATTTCTACAACCAGCCTCAGTGTGTGGCCACTGAGACTGACCACAAACATTGGGCATCTTTATCAGGACCAAAGCAGGGTGACTTTTCACGAGAGAATGTCCTGTTTTAGAACAGTCTGCACAACGTAATTACAGAGTAAGGTGAGGATCATGAGTCTGAAACAAGTTCTGTAGGTGGGAAAAACATGCGTATTAAAATAACCAAAACCACTGCCTTTATTTTTTCCAAAGATAAGTCACACACTACTGGGATTCATAGCACTGTAAAGTTGTATTGTTCTAGGGAAAAAAAATATATCTTGCAGTATTTCTGTGCCTTGCACTGGAATAGTTCATTTATCTTCCTTTGTTAAGAGTACTCTGATAGCAATATTCATTTTCAGAACTGTAATAAATAATAAAGGTTGCATTGTAGCTTATCATTCTTTTATTTTATTTTTTATTACATTTAATAAGAAATAACAATATGGCAGTTTCAAAACACATTAGTAGTACATTTCCAGTATTTGATACAATGCATAGCGTTGTCCTCCTAGTAGTTATACAGAACACAGGGTGTAAACGTGATAATTTTTCTAATCATTATTGGTGCAAAAAAAATTTCTTCTCATTGAACTAGGAGAAAGGAGTTATATACATAATCCAATGTTCCATAATCGCAGGGGGTTAGTGGCAAAACTGGCAATGATGAAAGCTGTTGATTTAAGCCTTTTACAGCTCAGCATACTAAAGCTAGATTATCATCCTTTTAGATTAGAAATCACATTCTGTTTGACAGATACTTAAACAAGGAGAAACTACAGGTCAAAACAAACAAGCATGGCTTTTCTGAAATTACATTTTATTGAATTTTATGGAAACTTCACCCCCCATGTTAGTATAATTGTTCTGAATTTTCAATCTATGATGCAACTGAACATAAGGACCAACAAGGTAAATAAAAACCTCATTCACTTTAGTCATCAATACCGAAAAATCATTATAATTTCTCAGGGTTGGGGAGATAGATCCATGGCACAAGTGCCTGCCTTGCAAATGCAAGGGTGTGAGTTCGAACCCCAGTCCCACACACACACAAAAAAAATCATTAGCATAGATCAACACAAAAGGATGCAGGTGTGATGGATGTTGAGTCTTCAGTTTGAGAGGTAGCAGATCAAACTGGGAGGAAAAGGCTCACACTTAAGAAGACACTTTTAATTTGTTTTTAGCGCAAATGGCATTATACAAGGATTGCACAGTCCAAAATACTGAGTGGTCCAAAGAACAGAAACAAAAGCAGCTAGCATTGGAAATTGTTACAGGCAGAAGGCAGTAAGACAAAGGCAAACTTGGGATTTTCTTATTGCAAGAGAAGGAAGTATTCAAGTATATCATCTCTTTTGATAGAAGTCATAATAGAATTAGTCAGCTGAATAAATGTGCAAGTTGAATCAAAAGCCATAGCTGAATTATGTTGTCAGAATATTGGTATTAAAAGTATAATAAAGGGCTGGGGATATAGCTCAGTGGCATAAGCACCTGCTTGGCAAGCACAGTGTTCTGAGTTCCATTCCCAATGCTGCAAAAACAAAACAAACCTACCAAACGAAGATACCATAGATTGTCAATTTTAGAATGGATTAAAAAAATACTGAGGTGAAAGGAGGACATTTCAGTTACAAATGTGGATATGGAATTCAAGATAAGTGGAAGCAATAACTTCTAACTCGTATCTCCGTTCAGAGGTAAGAGTGGAGAACTCTGAAAAAGTTCTGATATTTGGGAGACAGGCATCTTGGGGATCACAGAGGCCCATGAAACCTCCTTCAAGTCATCCTTGCATAGGCTCTCTGTTCCTCTGAAACACCGGTGGTGTTGTGGGGTAGATCTGGGGTGTCCTTCTCAAACCTCACTTCTTTGGCTCTTAGGCGGATCACAAAGATGCTGTGCTTCGCGTCCTGATGGCACTGCTAGGAGATGGGCCTTGGTCGGAAACAAGTCCTGGGGCATGACTTAGAAACGTACATCCCCCCAACCACTCCTCCGCTCTTACTTCTTGATTTCCGGCTGCGGTGGAGTGTGCTTCCGCTCTCCCCTTCCCCTCACCATTTCTGCTTAAAGACAGCCAACCAGGATCTGCCCCAGCGAGCCCAAATGGCCCTATCCTCCTCTACGTCGTGGAAACTGGGTCTTGCAGTCCGGTGACTAGAAAAGTGGCTGAGGTATGAAGCCTCAGATTCTGTAAACCAAACATGACACGAACAACATGTAATAACTGACGGGAATATTTTCCATCACTATATTACCGTTTTGTGAGTCTCCGTTATCCGGGATATTTCTTTTTCTATTTTTTTTTTTTTTTTTTTTTTTTTTTTTTTTTTTTTTTTTGTGGTTAGCATTCACCTATGATAAATAACTGGTTGTCCTTGTCTGTGTGTGTCTGGGTTATTTAACAGCAGCTGGAGAAACGGAGGGCGAGTGAAGGAAGTTGCAGAATTGGTGCCCAGCACGGAGAGCTAGGTATAGTTAAAATCTTGTGTCCCGCAGCAGCAGGTGGCTGGAGTTCACAATCGCCTAAAAGTACATATTTTAGAAATAAGTAGAAGAGAGGAGATTGGAAGCTCCCAATTAAGTAAGGATAAGCAGGAAGGATGAGAAATAATTAAACGTACGGACTCACTATTTTTTTGTATATACGGATGATAATATCACAAACTATGTCATAAACATGTACCATTAGTGTTCGTTAACAAAAATTAAACATATTTAATGAGGTGATTGGATCATCGCATCATGTATTGAGTTATCACACTGCATCCCATAAATATGTGCAATTAAAACAATGACAATAATTACAACAGATGCATAGAAAAAATGAGAAAAGGGAGATCCTATAGCCTCAGTGCTTTAGGAGAGTGGCCTATCATCCTCCTCCTACTCTCTGTTTTTTTGCTCTTTGGACAGAGAAAATATGCTGCAGTTTTCCATAGAGGAATGAAGCCCTAGAGCACTAATCAGTGACTTGCTCCTGGGGATTCACCGCTCACGCTGGAGTTTCACCCCACGTTCATGGGTGATCCCGTTCTTTGCACAAAGAAAGCCTGCAGACTGAGTTTTCTTCAAACATCTCCTACCTGGGGCACAAGGATCTTGTTCAGCACTGGGATCAAGAAACAGCAAACTCAATCTAGCAGGCAGGCCCAGGGCAAATTAGAATGCCAGCTCCAGACCAGGATTCCAAACCACGAGCCCCTGGACATAAAGCGCGGTCTTGGAGAAGTGGCACCATCTCCAGCCAGGAAATCTCACCCTGCTTGTGGAGCGGCTTTCACTGCACAATGGATGCAGATAACCATTAACATCACCCTTCTTTTAGTTGAAGACGTTATCAGAATGCAAGATTAATGCAGAGGGCCAGTATGAGGAACATAGCATGATTGTCTCTGAAACTTTCAGTCTCTGGAGTTTTTGTTTAGAGTTTATTTTGTTTTGTTTGTTTTTGTTATCAGTTGATGGGGAAATATTGTTAAGCAATGGTGTGAGCTCTGGGAGTCTCAGGTGCTATGGTGTCCCTCTGTTACAATGGGAAACTAGGTACTGGAAGTGTACTATGTTGCTTTAACTGTCTGTCTGCCTGTCTGTCTATCTATGTTGGTAGGTAGGTAGGTAGACAGGCAGTCAGATAGACACACAGACAATCAGAGATAGAGATAGAGATAGAGATAGAGATAGAGATAGAGACAGATAGAGATAGAGATAGATAGATAGATAGGTAGATAGATAGATAGATAGGTAGATAGAGATAGATAGATAGGTAGATAGATAGACAGACAGACAGACAGACAGACAGACAGATAGATAGATAAATAGATAGAGATAGAGACAGAGACAGAGAGATAGAGACACA
>PVKN010033626.1:0-11999 GCA_004027915.1 Capromys pilorides
TCTCTCTCTCTCTCTCTCTCTCTCTCTCTCTCTCTCTCTCTCTCTCTCTCTCTCTCTCTCTCTCTCATTATGGCCAGGGCAGCCTGTCCTGGGGGTGGGGCTGGCATTGCATGTGGTGTCAGGGATCGAACTTTGGTCCCTGCAGTTGCCTAAGCTTGCTTAAGCAGGAATTTTAGACCACAGAACCATCTGGCTGGCTCTCAATCTCTTACTTCTTCTAAGCAGGGCGTGGTGGCACACGCCTGTAATCTGGACTTTGGGACAGAAAATGTAACACTGTCCTACTTGGTCACCGCATTCTTAAGACTGTTCTGCTCTCATTGCCTTCTTGTCCTTGCTGAGGTCATACTAAAAGCATGATACCAAGAAAGACGAAGTCTATTATTTAGCAGGAAAAAAGAAGGAAGAACCATTCCTCTCTTACCCATCTCCTGTCTGTCAAAAGACTTGAGTTGGGAAGAAAAAATAACTGGAACTTCAGTGAAGTCCAGTGTCTTAACTAACGTGCACAGTTGGCTGTTTCCCTTGGTGTGCTCCTCTGAGTCTTAGTACCATGGTTGAGAGCAGGATGGAGAAGTATGAAGATGGAGCCCCTGAATCGAGACAGTGGTGTGTACATAAGTAGAAGTCAAAATTGTAATGGAAAAGAGGTCTGTGTGCTTCAGGAAACATTTTATTTATTTTTAATTTTTTTCAAACAGTTTTTAAAATGTGGAAGACATAAACAGGGTATTTGCTTATAGGAAATAATCAGAAGAATGATTTTATTTCACTTATTTGTTTAGTTTGGTACAGGGTTTCTCTATGCACCTCAGACACATAGTGATCCCTCTGTTTCAGCCTCCCTAGCACTGGGATTACAAGCGTGCACCACCATGCCAGGTTTTGGTGGCCACCATTAGGCACCTAGGGTGAGCCCAGCACAGCGTGCAGTATCAGGATTGAACCCATATCCTTGCACTTACCGGGCAGGGTCTTAGACTATGGAGCTTTCTCCCTAGCCTCAGAAGAAGGATTTTAAATGTGTGGAAAAAAATCGATGGGGTAAATTCTCAAAGAGGGCGAAAGAGATATTCAGGTGAAATAAAGTGAATTTAAGTGAAGCAAAGTGAGATGAGGAAATTTTTAAACAGAGGAATTAGGTTTGGAAATAAGACATTGTTATCTGAGACTGGTGATCAATTGCTAAGGATAGAAAAAAATAATGTAATTGAGTCTTTTGACTGAATGTAAAAGTTGACAAAACTATATGGCTAAGACAGCATTCTTACCTGGTGTTATAAGATTATCAACGCTAATAATGAAAGACTGAGTATCACTGTGGAGTAAGGAAAAAAATCAGGATAGTTCTTGAAAGCATCTTGGGAAGTATAAAAGGTGTGCCTCGCTGACTTATCTTTCCAATCTCATATGTTCTAGGTCATCAAACATCACCTTGCTTACTACCTTTCTTTTCACTACCGCTAGGTGATAAGATGCACTGAGATCCAATGAATGTTTGAGTCATTTGAGACCTGCAGTAGCACACTCAGATCATCCTACTATCAGGAAGAAGCCATGGTATTATGGTTTATGTCTGTGTCTCCCCAAAGCCTCATGCAGTCATTGAGGTGGATTTCTAGAGTTTGTGGTTAACTCATGATCCAATGCAGGGATTATGGACATAAGTGCTACATCCAGGCTGGATAGCCTGAACACGATATAAGGAAGAGAAAGAGGCTTGCTAGCTGCCATAGCCACTGTTTCTCCCTTTGCTCTTTGCAGTTTTCCACTGCCATTTACAGCTTCCTTCTGCCATGTGTGGCACGGCCTTGGAGCCAGCCAAGGACAGATTGAAACCTCCACTAACTCTGAGCTAAATAAACCTTTACTTCCTTAATTTGCAGTGTAGAGTATTTTATCCAAGCAATGAGAGAAAAGTAGATGAGACACATGGATTCCAAGAAGAAGAGCCAGATTTGGATAACCAAATGAACAAAAAGTGACCAGGCAAGCTGGGTGTGGTGGCACACCACTCTAATTGCAGCACTTGGAAGGTTGTGGTAAGAGGTTCCTTTTAAGTTCAAGACTAGTCTGGGTTCCAAAGTGAGCTCAAGGGCAGCCTGAACTTTATAGAAAGGCCCTATCGGGCCAGGGAGATAGCTCAGTGGAGTAAGTGCTTGCCTGGCACTTGAATCCTGAGTTCAATCCCTGGTACCACAAAAAAAAAAAGACCTTTGGGAGACACCCACTCTGGACCCCACTTCTGTCCCTCTCTCTGACAGGAGCTTTTTTTCCCTCAATAAATATGTTCTGCTCATTAAAAAAAAATGTCCAGGCATATAGCAAGGTCAAGAAATTGTCCAGAGTTTGAGATAAACTGTCCTTTGCCTTTTTAAAATGCCATTGAAAAGGTCACCTACATAGATGAGAGAACAGGAAGAGAGAGGAAGAGCGGTCACTCAGCTGAACTGACCAACTAACTCTACTGTTCATTCCGGCATCATGTTTCTGTGACCGTCAATGTCAGGTCAATTGTCCTTTCTAATAAACATGCTTCCTGGTATCATGTAAATTATGCACTGAAATTTATGACTTTGTGGTGGAAAGCGGGTAGCCTGCACAGAAGCAAAATGGTCAGATATGCTGGAATTGGATCAATCACATTATTTGTTCTTTCTCAGCTTCCTCTCTCATATTTGGTGTTCACTATGTTGATTGAATTAGTGGGGTCACAATGTAGGCATATGGGATAGTCCATTTTTGCAGTTATAAAAACCTGTCAAACTGGGAGATCTGTTTAAAAAAATATGGAAATTTAATCCCCAAAGTTCTGAAGTTGGGGAGCCTGAGATCAAGGTGGTGGCACTTGAAGGTGTCTGGTGAAAGGCTTTTGCTCCCTGCTCCCAAGATGGGTTCTTACTGCTGCATCCTCCAGAGAGGGGAAAATGGTGTCATCAGAAGGTGGAAGGAGAATTAAAATGAGAATTTTAGTTTCACAAAATTTCTCTCTCTTTCTTATGACATTTTTCTAGTGCACATCTCCCTATACAAATTGCTTTCTGTTGATTTCTTAATAAAATTAACTACTTTGATCATGTCCATCCCCTATTATTTCAATTTGTTGCTTCTCCTACTTTCTTCCTCAGAATCTCTCCCTCTTCCAGTAAATTGCTATCTTCAGGTGGTCTTTCTGTCTCTCTAGATTCCCCATAGAATGTAAAACATGAGTCTAATTTCACTCACGAAGAGAGGAGTCCTCCAGATCTATTCACCATCTCAAGGCTCCACACTGTAATGTCATCACATTGGATGCTGAAGTTTTTGTTTTATGGTGCTAGAAATTGAACCTAAGGATCTAACATAGGCCAAGCAACCATTACTATTGAACTGAACTCTTAGCCTACCAATAAACTTTAACACCTGCATTTTGGAAGGGACACATTCATAGCCTTACACTCTTCCTTTTCATAGTCTCCAGGTGGATTTATAAATGACTCCAAGGATTTCAAATGGTAGACAATAAGCCTGGAGCTCATTTAAGCTAATTCAACATTTTTGGAACTCTTACTATGGGAAAAACTAGGTACTGGTACACAGAAAATGCATGGATGAAGCAGCTGTTCCTTAAAAGCCTGCAATATCTTATTGTGAAAATAAGCTAAATACACAAGTAGACAGTAAGAGCTCTGTTAGAAAGACAACAGTTCAACTATTTGAACATATCACTTAAGTTACATTTTTTAAAGAATTTTTTTTCCTAACGGCAAAGAATATATTTAAAAGTTTTAGAATTCCCATTTAAAATTATACAACTAAAGACAATAATGATTCCTTTCATTAATCTGACTGTATCACAAATATTACTTTAAGAAAACTTTATTTTTCAGGGCGATTTTAGATTCACAGCAAAGCTGAGAGGAAAGTATAGTAATTGCTCACATACCTTTATTCCCACACACACGGAACCTCCATCACTATCAACATCCTCGAGCAGAGTGTGCATTTGTTGCAACTCATGAACCTAGAGCAACACCATCGCCTGAAATCCCAATACTCTTGGAATGGAAGTCATATCCCTCATTACTTTGCAATACACACTTAGAGATGAAACTTTGAATAAGATAATGGTTTATCCTATTTCCTTTTGGTAGATAAATCTGAACACTTAGATTCCTAGGCAGGCGAGGGGTCCCAAGTCCTACAGTACCTTCCTCGGTGTCTGGATTAAAATCGAATTTATGATCATCCAAGCATCTTTTTACACACAAGTTACTGTTCTTTAGATTCCCCTATGTAAATTACTTTGTGTTGAGTTCTCAGGAAAATTCACTCTGTTTTTTTGACTGTTGTGCTACATTCCACATTCAATGAACTATGACAAGTCAAAGCATGCTTATTTAAATGGATTTTGCTGAAATGTAACACTAGCTTTCTAACACCTGTTTATATTTCCATACAGACTCGATAGAAAGGACCCAATATTTTCATGTTGAACATGCAGAATAACATCCCATGTTTTCTGCCTCTGATTGAAGAAGGAAATGGAAGTTATCTTTATCTTCTTTGTCGTTTATTCAGTTAATCTTTCCTTCATTCAACTATCCATCACATTTTGAGTACTTCCTTTGTACCAGGCCTTTTAGGTAATAACTGGTTTATAAATATGACTAACAATGCACTAGGGTGTAGAAGTACAGTTATGCAAGGTTTTATTTCTCCCAAAACTACCAATAATCATGTCTCTCTTTATTCTGTTTCACAGTGACTTATTTTATAGTAAATAAATACATTTATAAATAAAGTTGTGCTTCATTCAGTAAGAATATGGACATTGACATCACAAAACCTGCATTCAAAGCAGAGTTCCTTTAATTATTAGACCTGTCACCTTTGTACAACAGCTATATTTCTTATCTATAAATTAGAAACAATAACAATCATACTAGTCTCAAGAGATTCTTGTGATAACCAATACCTTGCAATCAACAGGCATTCAAGAAATACATGTTGGCTTTCAGTTCTTTCTTTCAGGGCTAACACAAAATCTCTAAGTTTGACGTATTTGTAAATGTGTTGTACTTTTGTGTGTGGACGTGCTTCTTGGCTCCTAGGAGGTGGTCAGAATCAGACATCTATGTGCTTCCTCTGTTACCCTGCATCACATCTAGTACCTCTAAACAGATGCTTGGAAGGTTAGTAAAGCAACAAGGTCAGAATCCCAGGACACAGGGTATGAGTATTCAGAAAATCCTGTCAATTGCTGCAGCACAGTGATGCCCTTTTTCAGGTGATTAAATATAACTAGAAAGGTTTCCCTCATAGATGGTGAGCAGTGGAGTTGGGGGTTCCCAGTTCATTCTACAAATTGAAGATTCAGAGTTGAGTAATGGTAAGTGGAGAGGGTTGGAACTATAGAACAAACTAAATGCTGTTCTCTACCTCTTTCTCGGTGCTGCCCTATGTGTTCATCACTTTCCATCTTCTAGTCTTGTTTCATCTCTAGTTCATCTACCACTCCCAAAGGTCCACCTGTAGGCTCACATTCTAGATCTACGAAGTCATTCAGTCGATGAAATACTTGATTTACCTAAGAAACTGGGAACTCTTTCTTGAAGTATATATGTCAGTTCAATAAAAGTATAAGCATTAGATAGAGAGGAAAACTAACAGTGCCAAAACTTTAGTTACAAACTTTGATTTAACCCCTAGAATAATTTAAAGCCATTGAATGGGTTAAGTTATTTCCTCCATTGGCACAATTATTTTTCACTATTTCTGCTTTGCCTCACTCCCCAATTAATTAACTAGTAAACTCAGGCTTGTCTGAAAAGAAAAAAAAAAAAAGCAAAAACAGAAAGGAACAACTCTGACCATAAGATTTACATTAATTAATAACCTTTCTTTAAACTTACAAGAACTAGAACACCTCAAATATCTGATAACCTGTAGATGACAAGGAAGCCATGTCAACAGAACTGATTTTCACAAGAACCAATGACTAGTCTAGTGCCCACCTGGATATGGCTAAAATTAGACTTCCCCAAAGCTTCCACATACAGCATTTTGCCTGAACCCCCAGTGAAGTGGAATTTGGTCAAAGATCACCATTGTACCTTCTGGTTTGTGGTCAGTAAAGATCTTTCTCTCCCACTAGCCTATTTCTTAAGTTTTTAACTTCATTGGGTGGTAGTACAAGCAAAGATTTTCAGAAGCAAACTCTGTAAAATGGAATTATACTATCAGGAAGCAGGACACCAAGGAAACAAAGCTCAGGGACCTGTTGAGTGTTCCAGTTATTTAAAATGAAACTAACATTTTGAAAAGTCATGAGTTCTTGATAAGAGAAAAAAAATCAACTTATCAAATATAATAATCACAAATTTATTTGAATAAACTGCATTGTATGTAAAATATTAGACAATAATCTTCCAAACATTAATGTGTTTGCAAGCAAAATAAATACAGGTAAGCTTATTTCTCTTTAATAAAAAAATTTCCATGAGTTTTTACAATTGAAATTCTTTTATAATAAAATGATGTAGCAAATGAAAAAGAAATTGAGTAAATGAACGTGGCAAAAACTAGTAAATAGAAAAAGTTGAATGGATGGGCTAGGGAGATAGCTCAGTAGAATAAGTGATTGCCTGGCAAGCACAAGGGCCTGACTTCAATCCCTGGTTCTGCAAAAAAGAAAAATTCAGTGGTCAATTAGTTTAAATTGTCTGTGGTGTCAAATGGAAAAGTTTAAATGAGTGGCTTCTAACTGACTTAATGATTTTCACTTAGCTACAAAGACAGAAAGCAAGTATGGTGTTATAATTTTTTCTTCAAAAGCAATATTGAAAGAAATAAGAATGTAACCTTATATGCACTACACATTTGATCTATAAATTTATCTTATAGATTTATATTATAGTTTGATCTCATTAATGGCCTATATTACATAAAGTAAGTCAAGCAGAAAAAAAACCTGAGGAATAGATAAAAAAAAGACAGGGCGTTTTTTACACAATGGAGTATTACTGAGCTATAAAAAATATATTTGAGGCTTTTGTATATAAACAGATGCAGCTAGAGACTGTATCGTTAAATGAAATAAATCAGACTCACATGTGGAAACATTATATTGTCTTGTTAGTGTGAGAGCCTCAAAGAGAAAAATAAAATCTAAAAGGTACAGTAGATACTGTGAAAGGGAAAGAATTTGTTGAATGGGAAGGAAAACCTTAAATGAGGAAAAGGACACAGAAAGAAGAAAAGATACACTTATGTATATGTGCAGGACAATTTGTACTGCCAATTTCTGCTAGTCTTTTGAAAGGAGAAGTTGATGCTTAAGTTTTTTTTTTCTTTTTGTTGTTTTATTTTTTTTTTCTGTTTAATTCCTTATAACATTTCTGTTGTTATTTTGTTTTACTTTTTTTAAAACCAATTTTGCATGTTTATGTATGGTAACCTAAACAACTAATTCAAAGATAACCATGCAATACAGCAACTATTGTTGAATTTCTTTTACTTTCTTTACTGAAATTTGATATCATTTCTAATGCTATTTTTATTACTATTTTGCATTCTTTAAAAAATAAACAAAATAAATAGAAAGCAAGAAAATTCTCTCTAAATTCTAGTTCTTTCCATGTAGGATTTGATTTTTACCCGTCTCACATTTATCCCATATCTAGTCACTGAGAAAGCCCTATTATACCCCTCTGAATGTAAACATTTACTCAAGGAAAAGGAATTTTCTGTTACCTTAATTTCCTTCTTTTTGAGGTACCAGGGATTGAACTCAGGACCCTGCACTTGCCAGGCAGGTCTTATACTACTGAGCCATCTCCCCGGCTGTCACCTTCACTTCTTCATTGTAATTGGCACAAATGGTTCTCCTTGGATCATACAGCAAAACAAAATTTGATGTAAAAGGAAAGATCATAAAGAACACTCAGTGATGATGGTAAATTAATTTCATTTTAAAATCATTTATATGTGTTGTATCACTGTTTCCAGGGACTAACCTCGAAACCTCGACAGAGCAGCGGAGCCTTCTGAGCCTCACTTAGCTCATTTGTGAAATCAAGTGAGTAGACTGAATCACATTATCCTAACTGGTTAATGAATTAAAGCAACATAATAAAGTACAATTAAAAATTCAGTTCCTTAGACACACCACTCACACTTGAAGTATTTCATGTCTCAATGTAGCATATGGCAGGAGGGTATACTACTGGCTGCCTCAGGTGTAAATATTTCCATTCCCACGAGATGTTCTACTGGACAACACAGGACCATAGCCTAATTTATAGAGCACATTACAGGGACATATGTAAATCTCATTTGATTCTTTTATGATAGTCCTGTGGACCAAAAGCAGAAATTAATAATCCTACTTTACAGCCAAAAACTAAAGCCTGGAAGGGCAAAAATGATCTACTAAGGTTCAGACAGCACTGAAACTGGTATTTCCTTTCTACTGCAAATATTTCTATTCCCTCCTCTTTGCTTTCTAAAACCAAGTACATCCAACCCTGAAGCTTACAGAGGCCAGTGATGCTCACTGCCATGAACGGATTCCTTGGAACCAAAAGAAAAGTCCGTCGCATTTGGTCACACAATGGTGATTGCTTTCTTTGTGCCTTGCAATGTAGTTGTGAATGCAGATGTTGTGAATCGTGAAATAATAAGTAAGTAGAACTATTTTTAATCCACACTTAAAAATGAAAAATTAGTAGATATTAAAAGAATAAGCAGCCCCACCCCCGGGATGAGCTGAGATAGCTACTGAGACTGGGCATAGTGGCAAGTACCTGTGATTCCAGCTCTTGGGAGGCTACAAACTTGTGAATCACTATGAGTCCGATCTAGTAGTGAGACCCTGAGCACCCTGTTGACTGTTCCCTAAAATATAAATAAATAAATAAATAAATAAATAAATAAATAAATAAATGTAAAGTGAGAAAAAGCATGTTTTTTGTGCTCAAATATCAAGACATGGAGAGTGTGGCCAGAGAATTATCATTTTCAGTGATTATTATTTGCCTTTGTGTGTGTGTGTGTGTGTGTGTGTGTGTGTATGTGTATATGTGTGTGTGTGCACTTTACTGGTATTGAACCCAAGATCTTGTCTATGTTAGAAAAGCTATCTACCACTAAATACAACCTTAAATACAATTTTTGAGACAAGGACTTATTAAATTGCCCAGACTGGCCTCAAACTTGTCATCTTCCTGCCTCAGCTTGCAAAGTAGATCAGATAACAAGAGTAAACAACTGTCCCTGAACTTTTAAAACTACATACATACATTACTTTGACCAAGAAAAAAATTATATGAAGCAAAAAAATTTGGACTTTTATGACTTTATAACATATCAATATATATCGACCTTCCCTTACATAGATCAAATATCCCCAGCTCTAAAACTTTCTTTTAAATCATTCATTTTCCATTTGTTATTCTCTGATATCACTGATTCTTTCCTGTGTCTTTTCAAAAATATCTTAGTCCAACTTAAAGATTTCCCATTAGAATACTCAAATATCTGTGGCCTGATAGATGCATCAATTTTCTTAGCTCTTAAGTACTCATCTCATTTTTCTTGGTATTTATCATAAATTTGTAATTTAGATGCATAAAGTCAGTAACATAGATACCATAAAGTAGATATTTGAAAGCATGTAAATAGAATGTATTTCAGTTAATCATGGAAAGATCTGCTGCTGCCCTTAAAAAAGTGAGGGGCAAAGGTTGACAAAACAAATTTATTAAGTTAGAAAATGAGCAAGCAGAACGAGTCCCTTGCTTAGTTCTCCTATTTGTGTTTCTTTCTTTGTTCTAATTCCCTAATTCTGTAGTACCTTGCTCTGGACTCCTTTTCCTCTAAGCACAGCCTTTTGTTTTTTCTCCTTTCATCCTTGTGTGTTATTTTCCTTCGGGGGAACAAAGAAGCAAATAGCTGGAACCTGGCTTCAAGGATTTACCAGTGGTCAGATAGGAGCAGCTTAGGCCCAGCACTGGAAGTGCCAATTGCACTTCCGTACAAGTATGTTCAGTGCCCACTTCAGTCCCACGAGCAAGATCTACTCAGCATGTGCATGCGCGTGAGTGTGAACATGGAATTCCCCTCTCACATCACTGTCAAGAGACCTTTCCTTCACTAACAACATCTCCAAATTTCAATATTTATTCGACAATCAATAAAAATTTCTTTTATCCACCTAAGAATAAACCAAATAATAAAGAGGATCAACTGGTCTTTTCTCCACAGGAGAAGTACAGCCACCCCTATCGTGGACTAAACATGATGTCTTCCTGTCAAGCTAAAAATTGACCCTTTTTTTTTTTTTTTTAAGACTTGGGATAGTCTTTTCCTCCATGTCTTTTATTCCCAAGAACATCCGTATCAGATTTTCCCACTGCCCCAAAAGTCTTGGGTGGAACATAAAGTCATGTTAGCCAAAAATCCTTACTTACAATCACAGAAAATGTACAGACAACTCAAATTATCGAAAACAAGCCCTGGGCTAACAATATTTGTAGGAATTGTTGTGCTGTAGTGATCAGAATAAAAAAACTTTTCTTAATCAGTGCCATTCTCAAACCTTTGTTCCAAATTATTGTTCAGCCTCCTCAGAAACTCCATTTCCTGATGTCAGAGCTCTGTGATTTAAGCCTATAAACTCCCCGGATCTCAGCGCTGTGGCAGTTGCTTTTCAGTTCTTCTGCCTACCTGTATATTCTGGCACCTGAGTATTAGTAATATTGAACCAATAGCACTTCTGCCCATCTCTGTAATTCTTCAGCATAATGAGAAAGCCAATCTAAGCTCTGCACTCTAAATCACATTGTGAATATTAACATTTACTTGGTCAATCCTTTTTCTCCTACTCTTTCCTCATGAATGAAAGCCAACCCTTCAACTTAAGGATAAATCACTGTATTGAGAAAACACATCAACAGTGTCACAAACTAGCCAACATTGACTGGGCCCACCAGAAAGGCAGATAAATGCTCCAATAACAATAACAACAGCAACATGATCGCCCAGAGGACTACTTAAAAACATCCTTGGAGATCAAGCCCTTTATATGTTTCACTAACTGTGAGAAGTCTCTTGATCTTACATCACTCCACACATCAATTTTTTTTTTTTTTTGCCACTTTAGGAAAGAATAAAGCATCTGTACTGAAAAATCTGGTGAGAGCTAATAGGTATGAGTTCTAGAGAATGGCCATATATTCCAATACCTGGAAACATAGCCAGCACTTTTTAAGAACACCCATCACTCAATCAAGAATGATTTTGTGTTGTTTTATATGATTCTAAAACATGGGAGGACAGCAAAAATCCAATCTTCAGAAGCTCAAGGCATTGATCGGGGTGAAAGTCTAAATTACTTCACTGACTTGTTATGTGCTTAGGGACTGGCTGTGAAATATAAAACCAAACATCTCGTAGCGCTGTAAAATCACAGAAGTCATCAAATCTTATAGTTGGCAGCATTGTTGAGCGATCAAATTTACTGGTTTCTTTTCAACAAGAAAAGAATCTTTTAAGACAACCCTAAACAGGCACTTAGTAAGTATTAGCTAATTTATGCCATTGGAAATGATTGTTTAGTTTTGCAGTGGCAAAATATTTCAATGATTAGCAAACCTCAATGCTAAGGAATTCTTTGCATGCATTCTTTCATATAGGCAATATTTTAAAGGACCTACTGTGAGTCTTTCCTTAATACGGATTTTCCCAATATTTGAAGACAACAGCATTGATAGAAGCTTATGTCAGACTATCCTGAATTACAGCAATGGTAGAAGTGTCTCAAGAGTAGCTTCTTTCTTAAAATATGCCCAGCTTATCGGAATTAGTATTTTTCAAATTGAAAACATGAGTAAAAGTTTTAAAAGACAGAAAACAAAACTAATATTCAGAATAGATAAAATGAGATTCAAGAATGAGTATACTGAAATGTTCACAGGTGGGTGCATGCTTTCACTTCTACTACTTGTTAAAATAGATTT
>PVKN010033627.1:0-11998 GCA_004027915.1 Capromys pilorides
ATTTAAAGGAAAACCCATCAGAATAACGGCAGATTTCTCTTCACAAACCATGAAGTCAATAAGGCATGGAGCAGAGTGCTTCAAGTCCTTCATGAAAACAAATTCCAGCCCAGACTGCTATACCTGGCAAAATTCTCTTTCAAGTATGAGGGAGAAGTAAAATACTTCCACGACAAGGAGCAACTAAAGAATTTCATGATGTCAAAGCCAACCCTACGCAGACTACTAAAAGATATTTTAGAGAGGGACCAAAATGACCCAAACTCTACAAATGAGAACAGAAAGAACCCACGAAATAGGGCAACCAATTAAACAGGAGACAAAGTGGTAAAGACTAGTAAGCAAAAGCCATGTCAATCATAAGTCAATACATTTCAATTATAATCATCAATGTAAATGGACTCAATCCTCCAATTAAAAGAAACAAACTGACAGAATGGATAAGGAAACAAAATCTAACAGTATGCTGTATACAAGAAATGCACTTAACCCATAAAGAAACTCATAGGCTAAAAGTAAAAGGCTGGAAAACAATACTGCATGGCCCAGCACCTCAAAAAAAAAAGCAAGGGTAGCAATCCTGTTTGCAGACAGTCTAAACTTCAAACCAAGACTGATCAAATGGAACAACAAAGGCCGCTTACATACTGATTACGGGAAAAATTCAAGATGAAGAGGTAACACTCATAAACATATATGCACCCAATACGAGAGCAGCAGGTTATATAAGACAAATCTTAATGGACGTGAAAAATCTAATATCAAATACTACCATCTTAATAGGAGACTGTAACACTCCTTTATCCCAAAGAGATAAGTAAAGCAGACAAAAAATTAGTAAAGAAGTCACACAACTGAACCAGAACTTGGAACAATTAGACTTGGTGAACATACACAGAGTGTTCCACCCAACCACTCTGAATACACATTTTTTTCAGCTGCACACGGGACATTTTCCAAAATAGACCACATATTAGTGCATAGGTCATCCTTAAAAAACTAGAACTGGAAATCCTATTCAATCCAGCTAGCCCCCTACTGGGAATTTTCCCAGAAGAACTGAAAACATATCATAGTGACATCTGTGCACCTATGTTCACAGCAGCACAATTTATGATAGACAAATCTTGGAAACAACCAAAATGCCCATCATCTGAAGAATGGTTGAAAAAGATGTGGTATTTTTATAAAACTGAATATTACTCAGCTATAAGGAATGATAAATAGAAGACTTCATATATAAGTGGACGTATCTTGAACATATGCTCATAAGTGAAATAAACCAGACCCACGTTTGTAAATATCATAGTCTCCTTAGCATAAGAACTCAAAAGAGGAAATAAAAATGGAAAGTCATAATACAATAAATAAATACTATATTGACTAATATTAAAAAAAAAAAAACATGCACACACAAACTGCAGAACAGGGACATCAAACTCAAATTCATTCATTTGCTCACTTATTTACGAAGCACCAACTATGTCCCTGGCATTATTGCTTAGTTCCAGGATATCTCTGTAAAGAAGATCAATCTCCCCCTTGTGTAGCTTACACTCCAATGGGAAAAATAAATGATATGCAGTAAGTAAATAAAACATAAAAAGTAAGAATAGGGAGAGAACACATGGGCAGCTGGAGGGTAACAGAAGACAAGGTGCAATTTTCGAGAGCCAGTGCAGGGCTCACTGAGAAGGGGACCTTTCAAGTAAGATTACAGAATCTACCCATGTAGCTATCTGGGAAGAATATACTACACAGATGAAAACAACACATGCTTGGCATGTACAAAGTACAGCAAGGGAGCCCGTAACACCAAGGAGTGTTAGGACTTGTGTCTCGCTGCCCCCACAAAGCCTCATGCAGTCACTGGGGTGGGGTTCTAGAGGTTGTGACTGATTCATGATCAAGTGCTGCTAGGATTGTGGGTGAGTGCTACACCCACCCTGGGACAGATAGCCTGAATACAATATAAGGGAGACAGGCTTGCCCACTGCCACTGTCACTGCTCCTCCCTTTTTGCTCTTGCTGTTTTGCTGTTTTCTGCCACCAGGAACTACTGCCTTCTGCCATGTGTCACCCTGCCTTCAGGACAGACAAGTATGGACCAAAACCTCCACAAAATGTGGGCTATATAAAGCTTTTCTTCCTTAATTTTGGGTGCCAAGTATTTTATCCCAGCAACAAGAGAAAAGTAACCAAGCCAGGAATGTAGTCAGAGATGCAGCCAGTAAGGTAACAAACTGCCATCTGTGCCTGCCTTGTAAGGTAGGTAACTCTGACACCTGATGCTTACTCTAAGTTAAATGGGAAACCACCACGGAGTCTGAACAGAGGGGCTACACAACCTTCCATTGTGTGTGTGCGTGTGTGCGTGTGTGTGTGTGTGTGTGTGTGTTTTAAATGGAGTACAAAATGATATTAAAACAGAAAAATTATAGGTGATACAGAATTTCACTTCACAAAATACGAATTTCACAGTATTTGTTGTATAGTGTTGTCTTACAACTAGTTGTTCATATTACCAGACATATGTATGCAAAATTGGAAGAAAAAAAAGGAATATGTAAGAAATTAAGAAGAGGAAAAGGACAACTGAAAAAAGGAGACAAAACAAATTAAGCATTAGCTGCTACTTTCCATGGACCAGCAATATCCACTGTACTGTTGTCCAAACCATCCTGCTTACATACAGATATATCTCTTCTCCACAACTTCTCTTATATTTTTCAACTCACTAATCCCTTCCTTTTGAATAGGTTTATTCCCTTTTTCCAGTATCTATTGTAGCCTTCAGGTTTTATTTATCATTCATAACCCTCCATTTTAAAAGCATTACCTGACTGCTGTATTGGAAAGTCAATAAAAAGGCAAAGGAGAGACGAATTAGAAGACCACACAAATGCAGCTGGGAGATGGTGGTGCCATGGGGCACAGAAACAGAGGGAGAAGGGACAGCAAGTGGCCAGACTTGAGATATATTTTAAGGTGCAGCCAACAGAACTTTCTGGCACAAATGGATACGGACCTAAGATAAAGAGAATGATGACACCAAAGCTTTGCTTGAGCAGAGAGAGATGGGGAAAGTTGTACAGAACAGATTTTAGGAATGTAACCAGAGCTGAGTCTTGCACATGTTAAATACGAATACTAGACAATTAACTACAACGCCAACAAAATTGGAAAATATTAAAGAATAGAAGACAAGTACAACACATTAGGGTAGTATGTCTGAACTGTGCTTAACTACATTTTCCATGTAAAGAGCAACGGCTACTGCACTCCAGCAAACTCAGCAGGAGGAAATCGAGCTTTCCTAGATATGATGCACTTTCGAGAGAAACCAGAAAGTAGAGATTTCTTTTTCAGAGTGCTGAGAACTAAACTCAGGGCCACAAGCACCTCAGGCAAATGCTTCACTCTTAAGCTGTATCCAAGCCCTCCTACTTTTTAATTTGGGGGTCTTGCTGAGCTGCTCAGGCTGGCCTCAAGATGGCCAACAATTATGTGAAAAATAAAATGTTCAACAGCACTGGCTACTACAGATATGTAAATTAAAACAATACTGTGATTCCACCTCAAACCAAAAAGAATGGGCATCATCAAGAAACTGAACAGTAAACGCTGGAGAGGCTGGTGGGAGGATACTTCTCCACTGTTGGTAGGAGTATAAACTGATCCGATCAGTTCATATGAAATTCAAATGAAAATTCCTCCAAACACAAAAACTAGAAATCCCACTTGACCTGGCTATTTCTTCTCCAGGTATCTTCTCAAAAAAACTGAAGACATAATATTACAATGATACATGCACACTCATGTGTACAGAACACCTCATAATAGCTAAATCTTTTCCTTTTTTTCTTTTTTCTTTTTTTTTTTTTCCTTTTTCTTTTTCTTCAGCACTGGGAATCAAACTCAGGACCCTTGGCCTGCCAGGTAAGTGCTTGTGCCACTGAGGTATTACCCACCAGCAGATGAGTGGATAACAAATGTGTGGCATTCATACATAACTTGTACTCTGCCATGACGAAGAACAAATTTGGAACTTCCAGGAAGATGGTCAAATGGTGAGCAGCAGAGCTTCCCCAAAATTTGCTGTCTAGATTCTGGAGTACAGCAATGGGAGGCAGAGAAGAAAGGAAGTGAGCCTCCAGAACGCAGCAAGGATCTGAAACAAAAGTTAAAAGCCCACAGAAGAGCAAACAGGGGCTTCAACACGGAAGTGGGGAGCAGTGCTCGTGCCCCGAGCCCTCACTCACAGCGTGAGGCAACCTGACAAGTGGCAACCTCAGCGGTCTCCACCAAGAAGGCGCCAGTGGACAAACCAGTGGATGCAGCAGGCTGCAGTGGCTGGTCAGTCGTCTGGGTTCAGATGTCCCCAAGGAGAGAGTGAAGGGCCAGCTACCACCCTGAAAAGCGGCCCACCGAGCTCAGAACTCAGAGAAGCTACAGGCGGGCTCCATCCAGCCGCTCCTAGTGCCAGGGTGAGGCAGAACCAAGTGAAAGACCCAAGTTCGGTGCAAGAGGCACACACGGTGCTGCAGGCAGAACAGCTGGGCTCCAGCCTGCCAGCCAGAAGCCAGCCTGAACTTCAGCGGAACTGAAGTCTAGGCTCACCAAGATCATCCACTACTCAGCCGTATGCCCGTGGCTGGCTTGTCGGGATTAATAAACACAGACCTGCGCTCTCTCCGCCCACTCAGTATGCTAGTGACAGCAGAGACATCCCAAAGTGCAGACTAGTTTTCTGTTTTTTATTTTCTCCTTTTTTTTCTCTCATTGTTCTTGTTTTTACATAAGTATGAACACTTTGTTTTGTTGTTCTTTTTATTTCTTCCTTCTCTTTTTCCCTCCCGTTTTCTTCACCCATTTCCCAAAGTTTATGCTTTTGTGCTTGCACTCTCTTCTTTTTCTGTATTTTTCCCCAAACCTTTTAAACTTTTTACCTTTAAGGGTAAAAGCACCACACTGAGGGCATATTTATTTACTGTACAGTTTTGTTTTACATTTTCTTCTTATGTAACTACAAATCTTGTTCACACAGTTCAAGGAGGTAAGTTAACATCACTGCTTATCATCTTCAAGGCTGTGTCTGAACTAGTGTTATTACTGGCTGTACTACTTTAGCCAAGGTGACCTGATTGTTCTACTCAGCTGTTCTCCCTGCTATATTTAGAAACAGTTAACAGCAAGTGCCCAGGGACCACGGCTAACCCAAACAGGCCACACCTTCTCACTGCGGGTAAACTGAAGAGGCAGGGTCCCGCGACAGCCTTTAAACCCAAAACCCTGAGCCACTGGGAAGACATCTGAGCAGTAATTCCTCAGGGTTCTTGGTACTAGCACCAGAGCGACCTGCCATTTATAAGCACCAACTCAGGAATTAAACTGGCTCCCTGACGGCTATGGGTGGAGCAGCTCTCTGCCACCATGCTCTTTACCACGCCACTTCTGCCCTGGAGCCAGTGGACCATGGACCAAACCCTCTGAGGCCACGAAACAAAACAGACCCCTTCCCCTTGAGTTGTGGGGGGTCAGAGGTCTCCCTGATGCAGCTGGACAGCATGAGCCTCTCACACCAGATGCTGATGCGGTGCACGGCCACCACAGGCCTCACCTGCACCACAGACCTGCTGTTCAAGATCCTGCCTGGCTGGGACATGAAGATGATAACCAAGGTCCTGACCACACTGGTGGAAGAGAACATCTCTGATGGCTTCCTGACCGGCAAGAAGCTCTGCCTGGCTAGCAGCAGGATGCCTCCATCAAGGTGCATCACTGCTCCTCTTCCCTGCAGACCAACGAAAGGGATGAAGGACAAGGACAAAGACAAAGACAAAGAGTTCCAGGAGCTGCGCAACAAGGTGATCCAGTGCCATCCGATTCTATAGGCCCATGATGCAGAAAATCGGCTAGGAGCTATGGCTCAAGGATGAGAAGAAAACCATGCATTTGAAATGCACCCACTTCCTGGAGGAAAGCGCCCACAGATGCGACTGCTGCAGGGGCACTGACTTCGTTCCCTACCACCACTTTGCGGTGATATTTGGCTCAACAAACTGGACATGCACACCAAGAAGCAACTGGCTAAATCCCACAATTCTCAATGTAAATTTTCTGGGTTCCTAAAGAACCATGAATTTTCCCAAGGTGCTTAAGGACTCAGAGCTAGGAGTGGGTCCGGATCCCAAAGGCCTGGGCACAAAGCATCTCAGATGTAGGCATCGCCGGCCCCAGGGGAAGAGATGGCCTGGCGAGTGCCTGCCAGTCAATATCGATCCAGTTTCACTGGGAGGCTGTGGGGAGGGAAGGCTTGAGGGGCATGAGGCCCTGG
Organism: Capromys pilorides; assembly: GCA_004027915.1. Lineage (NCBI taxonomy): Eukaryota > Metazoa > Chordata > Mammalia > Rodentia > Capromyidae > Capromys > Capromys pilorides. Next base: position 6,338 of record PVKN010033627.1, read on the forward strand.
CTGAGTGGGGTGGGGCCAGGCGGAGCCACAGAGCACAGGTTCACAGTGGGTGATAGAACCCTGAGGACAGGAAAGGAGAGCAATGTCTGACATGGAGGAACAGGAAAGTTTTGGCTTTGGGGGTCGAGGGTAAAACATGGCCCAGAGCAAAAATCATACATGTGGGAGAAAATTAGCCAGGAGATCCATGTTTTATTTGGGGAAATGTAGTAATCTGGAACCTACTAGACAGGCCAGTCTCAGCAGCTGACCTCGGGCAGGCTGCCGGGAGCCATGGAAATTATTTTTGGGTCCTGCCATAGGCCTTGGCAGCCTACTTCAGGCGCACAACGGACAAGATGCCTCTGAGTGCAGGGGCCTACGACGTCCCAGCTGGAGTTTTCCATTTGGTCAAAGGCTGTCCACTAGACAAACTTGAAGTAAAGACTTAAACAAGAAAAAAAAAGGAATTAAACTAAGAAATGATTGAAAATGAGAAGATACAGAAGTGAGACCACAACTCCAGAAAGGCAAATCCATGGGGCAGAGGTGGAACAATTCAAAAGTCACCCAGCTGGACGCTCAAAAATGGGAACAGCAGAAGTAAAAAAGCAAAAGAAAGCAGCTCTAGAAAAAAAATCAAATCAGAAAAAATTGCTCAGAAAACACCATGGATAGTGACATTAATGAAAGACATGATTTTAATGGATCTGGAGAATATACAAATTTTGAAAAAAGAGCTTAGAAAAATGACAGAAACCATGAATGCTCAACATAGGAAAAAATGGAATCCATGAAACATTCAAGCAGATATCCAGAAGGTTAAAAATTGTATTCAAAGTACATGCAGCAGAATCAACCAAAGCAAGGTCAGTCAGTCAGATCAGAAAACAGGATTGTATTTAATGATTATGAAAAGAAACATGTTGGGCTGGGTAGACAGCTGAGGGGCAAAAGTGCCTGGTACCAGAAAATACATTAAAAACAGCACTGGGCTATGAAAAATCAATATAACAGCTGTTAAATGATACAAAAAAGAGTAACATTAAGATAGACATGAGTGAGCTGGGGAGATAGCTTGGTGGTCTAAGTGCCTGCCTGGCAAGCTCAAGGACTCCAGTTCAATCCCTGGTATTACATGCCATGCTGCCTCCAAAACCAGGGATGGTGGTGCAGTCCCAGCTCTGGGGAGCCTGAGACAAGAGGATCACTATGAGCCTGAACTGCATAGCAAGACCTTGTATCAAATAAATTTAAAAGTGAATTTAAAAAATTAAAGATTGATATGAGTAATTGAAAGATAGTATAAAGCACACTAAAAAAAACTGTTTAAAGAAGTAATGGTAGAGGGGCAGGCGAGATGGTTCAGTGGTCTAAAGCGCCTGCTTAGGAGGGCTCAGGCAACTGCGGGGACTGCAGTTCAATCCCCGGCACCACATGCTGCGCCAGCGCCACCACCAGGGCAGGCTGAGCCAGCCACAAAATGAATAAATAAAGAAACAAACAAACACAACAAGCAAACAAATAAATAAAAATTTAAAAAAAAAAAAAAAGAAGTAATGGTAGAGGGCCAGCGAGTTAGCTCAGCAGACTAAAGCAGCTGCTGAGGCAAGCTAAGGCAAGTGCAGGGACTTGAGTTTGATCCCCAACACCAGATGCCATGGGTGCGCTGAGCCGGCCTGAGTCTAAGTGGTAGTGTACACCTGTAAAGAGGAGGATCATTACAAAAGTCCTAGCTGCACAGCAAGACCCTGTAACAACCAAATACATTAAAAATGAAGTAGTAGTAATGATAGAAAACTTACCAAATGTAGAAAAAGAATTTTAAGTGAGACATATATAATTCCACTTAGCTATATTCAAACAAAAGGACAAAGAAAAGAAAATCGACCCCAAAGCATACAACAGCCAAGGTTATGGAAATCCAATACAAGCACAGAATATTAAAAGCCGTTAAGAACTCCGGCAGACTTTTCAACACAAATCCTTACGTCAAGTAGAGCTCTGGGTGAAGTATTTGAAGCCCTAAAAGAAAACAACACAGAGGCTGGGTAGATAGCTCAGCGGCATAAGCGCCTGCCTAGCAAGTACGAGGTCCCAAGTTCAATCCCCAGTACTACAAAGAAAGAAAGAAAAAAGTAAATCTCCAGCCCAGAATGATCTGCCCCCACAACACTATCTTTCAAAATAAATGAAGAAGGGCTGGGGAGACAGCTTGGTTGCAAAAAGCACCTGCTTGGCAACCACAAGGTCCCGAGTTTGATCCCCAGTACTGCAGGCTGTGCTGGCCCCAGAACTGAGCATGGCAGCACACACCTATAATCCTAGCACTGGAGAGGCTGAGACAAAAGGATCACAACAAGTCTGAACTGCACAGGGAGACCCTGTATCAAATAAATAAAAAATAATCAACGGAGAAATAAATATTTCCATAACAAGGCACATTTGAAGAAATTCATGACCACCAAGCCAGAACTCCAAAGTACTCTAAAACATATTCCAGGAGAAGATAATGAGGACTACAATTTCATGAATCCCAACAGAATGAACCCACCAGGCAAAACAAGCATTTCAGGCCAGGGACACAGCTCAGTGGCATAAGTGCCTACCTGACAAGCACAACATGCTAAATTTGATCAGGGGGTTGGGGGGGGATGATATGATTTTAACAAAAGGAAAAGCAAGAGAAACTACAATGGGAAAATTGCATGACTAGGGTAAGTCAGTCAATACATGGTCATTTATAGTCATCAATGTAAACAGTCTCAATTCACCAATGAAAAGAAACAGATTGGCAAAATGGATCAAAAACAAGGTCCAAACCGGGCATGGTGGCACACACCTGTAATCCCAGCACTTGGGATGCTGAGAAAGGAGAAGCATCATGAATTTAAGGGCAGCCTGGGCTACAAAGTGAGTTCAAGGTCAGCCTGAACTGCAGAGCAATACCTTGTCTCAAAACGTTCCCCACAAAAAACTGAACCAAACATCTGAACAAAGAAACTTAGTCGACATCTACAGAGTGTTCCATTCCACAACAACTTTTCAGCTGCACAAAGGACATTCTCTAAAACAAACCACATATTAGCTCAGAAAAGACATTTAGGTAAATGCAAAAGAACTAAAATTTCCCCAGTATACTAACAGACCACAGTATAATGAAACTGGAAACAAACAGCAAAAGAAACCATAAAAACTGCAGAAACACATGGAAAGTAACACTTTCCTGAGCAACAAATGAGTCAGAGATGAAATTAAAGAAATTAGTTTATACAAGTAAACAATAATGACAACACAACATACCCAAACTTACAGGACACAAAGAAAGCAGTGCTATGAGAGAGATTTGTAACAGTGAATTCCGGTATCAGAAATGCTTACTTTCCAAGTAATTTCATATTAAATATCCTACTGGTAAACCTTAAGCTTCTAGAACAAGAAGGGCAAGTCAAGCCCAAAGCTCGTGTAGGGGGGAAAATTATAAACATCAGAACAAAAGTTAATGCAATTGAGACTAAAAACAACATGAAGAATCAATGAATCAGAATTGGTTCTTTAAAAGATTAAAGACAAGACTCAAGTCCATGCAATTAGGAAGGAAAGAAACAGAAATCTAGATCATTGGTACTTTGTCCAAGACCTTAGAGTCTAATAAGATAAAAAAAAACACAGAAATGGACAAATTCCTAGACATATATATATGAACTACCAAAGCTAAATACAGATATGAAAATAAAGAAAGGAGATTTTAAAAAATTCTAAATAACCCAACATCTATTCCATTAAAATGAAGTAACTAAAAACCTACCAACAAAGAAAAGACCAGGTAGGTCCCTGCCAGATTCACTGCTGAGTTCTATAAGAAATTTAGCTTTTTGGTTTTTGTTTTTTTTTTTTGGTCTTTTTGAGACAGGGTCTCGCTATGCAGTTCAGGATGGTCTTGAGCTCACTTTTCTAGCCCAGAATGGTCTTGAACTTGCACTGATCCTCCTGCCTCAGCCTCCCAAGTGCTGGGATCACAGGCATGTGCCACCACGCCAGGCTTAGCTTTAATTTCTGTACTGGGAAACAAACTCAGGACCCTTATACTTTCCAGGCAGAACTGTGCCATTGGGCTAGCTCACCAGTTCTGTAAGAAATTTAGAAGCGATCTAACACTGCAACTCCTCAAACTCTTTTATAAAAGAAAAAGGGAAACAATATTCCCCAATTTATTCCTAGAAGCAAGCATTACCCTGATACCAAAATCAGGAGCTAACTAAGACAGAAAACTACATGTCAACCTCCCTAAAGATCATAGATAGAGGGGCCAGGGAGATAGCTCCATGGCACAAGTGCCTGCCTGGCAAGTGCAAGGTCATGAATTCAAACCCTAGTCCCGTCAAAAAACGAAACAAAAAAAAGAAGAAAAAAAAAAGATCATAGATGGAAAATCCTCAGTAAGATACTGGCAAACAGAATGAAGCCAATCATCAAGAAGATTACATACCATGAGCATTTCTATTTCTTTTATCCCAGGGATGCAAGGATGGTTCAACATACAGAAATCAATAAATGCTATAGATCATATTAACAGAACCAAAGACAATAACCACTTTTCAGTCTTTTGTTTTAAAAATGCAGTATTTTCCTTTCTTTCTTTGAAATTAAAATTAACCACTTTTGTTTTTGTTTTTTTTTTTTTTTCAGAACCGGGGATCAAACTCAGGACCTTGCAATTGCCAGGCAGGCACTTGTGCCCTGAGCTATCTCCCCGGCCCCAATCACCATTTTAAATGACACAAGTTTAGTACTCTTCATCCGAAACACTTGAAAAAGCATTTCAGATATTTCTGGCTTTCGGGCTATCTGGTTATACACAATGAGGCATTTTAAAGCACCTAAATTTGAACACAACACTGTTTGTCTGCCTCGGTCCTGACTGAAACTCATCACAGGGATCATGTGTGGAATTTTCCTCTTGTGGCACCATGCTGCTGATGTTCTACAAGTATAGATTTTGGAATATTTCAAATTCTAGATTAGGGATATGCAAGCTGGTAACTATCTTTCTCCACTTAAAACTGTTTTTACTCTAGGCTGTACTTTTGTATCATCACTGAAAGTTTGCAATTAGAAATTACAAGTACAAGTGGTCCGCAGATCATATTCAGCTTTACACATGAAGAAATCAAAAGCAAGTAAGCAAGAGACCTACCTGAACTCACAAAACTAGGAAGTGAAAAGACCTGGACGCAAGCCCCAGAGCAGCGCTGCGACCCACCGCAGCGCACAAGCCACCACTGCAGAGCCTCACGCGGCCTCAAACATTCCTAAAATCTGATTCTCCATAATGTGGGAGCTCACTCTAGGAAAGATCATGTTGATACAATGTGAGAAGTAGGTCACTGTGAGGTTTACATTTAAGAAACAAGGTGAGAGAAAAAATTAGACCCTAATATGCTACCTTACATATGTTACTTATTGTTTATGAAAGCAATAGATAATTTGGCTTCTGTTCCCATTTTATCCAAGATGTAGATTTTAATAAGCAGGACTTTTTTCCTACAACTATAATTCAAAGCTAACTCTAAATGACTGATTTCTACAACTCAAACCATGCCTCCAAATACCTTAAAAATGTATTTTTGATTAATCTTGTCTCTGAATTATGTTTTTATTTTTTTTTTTTTTTGAATTATG
>PVKN010033628.1:0-12001 GCA_004027915.1 Capromys pilorides
TCTTCTCAAGATGTGCTTTTACACAGTTTTGAAGTGTTTTTACCTTTTGCACTGACTTCCTCTATGGCCTAGCCTTGTCTGAGTGCCTGCATTTCTACCTAATATAGTTGTCTGCATTATTCTCCTCTCTGAAGAGATATTCCTAACTGCTTCGAGTGAACAAGAGAAAGGGTGATGACTACACTGGTTACTTCTAGCTAAAGAGAGCTAGAATCAGACTCTCTCCAGAGGATCTTTCTTAAGACTTTAATGGACATTAAGAATTTTTGTCTTGGGTAGGCATATACTTTTCTGTCTGGAGGAGTGACACAGGACACAAAAAAGAACTAAGGCCAAAGGAAAAGCTAAGTACATGTGTCAAGTAATAAGGTCAATAAGACTACTATTAATATAATCAGTAATTGTTTCCACCAGGAAGAAATTCTAATCACTTTCCATAAGGGGGGTAAGAAAAGGGTCTAGGGAGCTTCATGATCTGACATGGCATTAACCTGTTGTGTAATACCTTGAACAACTATTGAAATTTTACCAGAGGGATCATAAATGTGCATACAACATTTAACCTTTACAATTGCACAAGTACCCCCTTGTGCTGCTGTTAGAGTGTCTACTGTTATCCAGTTTTGAAGAACAGATTGTTTCATTAATTTTACTTTTTTATTTAGGAGAAAAATACTGGTCAGCATATGGGTTAAGGTCCATTGAGTATAATTACCAAAGACTTCAGTGTGTTGTATGACATTCATTAGTCTGAAGGAGGGGACAAAGGTCAGGTCATAAATAGGTTAAGTTTGTAGGTTGACTGAAAATTTTAACACTGTTGCCTTATAACAACACAGATATCAGGGTGTCTGTCTGTCTGTATGTATGTATGTTTGTCTCTCTATCTAGAGAGTAATCAAGGTCACGAATTTGTTCCACATGACCAATGCATGCCACTGGGGGCTTCCCAAATAATATTAGGTTAATGAAATCAGTCTGTTGAAAACCAGTGTTTGACTTATAAAGTTATGGTGTCTATATACTCTTTAGAGGGTGTGCATCTTAAGTATTTACTAGAATTATGCCAATGAGAATAAAAGTGATTCCTCTGTTTCTAACTTCTACTTAAGACACTTAAGTATCTTAGAGTGAGACTTCACCATATATAATCTTCTCATCTCTGAAAGTAGCCATTGCAATATCAGTGTTTGTCGACTCTCATGATAGAACCCTTACTTAATAAAGATTTTACTAGAGACCATAGAGAGGCTGCAGTGTCATTCTTAGAAAAAATTCTGATCATGTCTATGGCCATTAAGACCTGAATTTATAGGCTACTTAGTTATCTTCTGATGGTGGGCTAAACTATGAAACACTGAACATGTTTGTATCTCATCAGTATAGTCTTTTGGTTTATTCTAATCATTTCCTCGAAGTTGAGATATCCATCAAGGAAGTTTTGATGTAATTGACCAGGAAAGCAGCACACATGTCTAGCAGGATGAAGTTGTTTGTTTAATGACTACATTATTATGTCCACCCTAGAAAGGAGTTGCATTCTCTTTTAAGTGGCACAAAGTAATTAGTAGAAAAGATTAAGCACAACATCTTAGAATACTACTGTGAAGATTTTGTTTTCATTTTGAACAAGAACTCATAGTGTTCTATGGTTTCACAGTAGTATTCAGATGGGGCTCACTCTCTCCGGTTCCAGGGCTTGAGTTAAGTGTGGTTTGTGTAGGAGTTCAGGCCTGCCAACTTGAAGGCTGATGGAGTTTATAGAATCATGATGTATGGTCCTTACCACACAAGATCTACAGGCAAAGATGATGAGGAAAGAGATTTTACCTGTACTAAATCTCCAGGGGAGAGAGGGATTTTTCCCACTTTTGTAAGATAGGTTTCTGTTAACCATTGACGACTGTTGGAATTCAGTCAATGAGGTATCATCTTTTAGCAAGGCATCTGTTCCTCTTTGAAGAGAAAGTCATTATGGTGGAAAAGGACTCTATAAAGCATTTCAAAAAGACTGAAGCGTAGAATTTGAGATAAAATTTTATCATTGATAAGAGATAAATGTAGCAACTGAGGTCACTGTAGATGGATTTTATGGATTACTTTTTGAGCAATCTCTTTAGGGCTTCATTCATTTTCTCTACTTTTCTTGATGATTGTGACTTCCATGCACAAAATGGTGACAGAAAATACGAAGTGCCAGAGCACAATCTGGTATCACTTTTGCCTTAAAAGAGGTTTATTATCAGTCTGAAGACTTTTAGGACATCCAAACTGAAGGATGATTTCTGAGACCAAAACCATTATCACCTCTTCTTAATCTATAAGGAAATATCTCAGTCCAGTTAGTGAAAGTGTGCACCCAGGCCAATAAATTTTGGAGCCCTTTACTTTTTGGAATATGAATAAAGAAGCTGTCAATCTTCTCTGGGATATTTATCATGTTACTGTATACCTGGAAGGGCTATTATCCACTGAAAAGGAATGCTCTTTCTGCAGAAGTCACGTGTCTCAACTGTTGTATTCTCTGACATAATCCCTAATTCTATGAATAGCTTTTATGACAGTTGGAAGAGTTTTGTCTCTCCCCAAATGAAAGACTTGATGTAAAGATTTACTAATCTTACATTGACTAACACCAATAAACACCAATTTATAATCATCTAGTTGTGATCTGCTTAAAGGAAGGAACTGACACCTGTAGGAAAGGAGCAATTTGATATCTGACTGAGAATATTTGGGTTGAATATGACACAGAAGCCCTTCCCTGGTGAGGGGAATTGAAAGGAGTGGTCTTAAGAGACTTCCTTTACTACTGCATCAACTAGTTTGATACCTTCATTATACTTCATCATTTTCTTTTAGGCGCGTTTACAGTAACCTACTGAGGGCATAAATATGGATGATAAATGTTTATCTATCTCCTTAGGGAGATCTATATTTGGAAGGTATATATATATATATATATATATATATATATATATATATATATTTGTATTTTTTTAGGGAAGGCTCTACAGGTGTTCAGGGTCTCTCAGGGTCTCACTAGTAGATCAGACTTGTAGTAATCTGCTTGTTTATAGCCTCCCAAAAGATGGGATTTCAGGCCTGTGCCACCATGCCCACTCTCAATTGCCATCTCAGTGCACTCGGAAATGAGACCAACAGAGCAGGCCTGGAGATAGAAACCCTGGCCCCTCTACCTGCTTTCAGGCCCTGGAAGGCATATTTTGAATGAGTATTAATACTAAGGATCTGTCCTTTGCTGCGTTGTAAAGTCCTTATCAGAGTGCTGAATTATGGTAGCTGAGCACTAGTACCCGGAGCAAGTGAGAAACTTTTATGTATGTGATGGTTAGTAACTACTGCATATGTTGCCTTTCTTTTCCCCTTTTGTATGAATGAGCTGGCATCACAGAAAGGAGTTAGGTCAAGGTCAGTATGGGGTATGCATAATAAGTTTTTGATGGCTGTGTATTTGTGGAAATTATCTATTCACAGTTATGTCTCTTAGCTTTCATTTTCAACTTTTCTGATGGAAAAGTGGCAGGGTTTAAAGAGTACCAAATATTTACTTGCAAAGTTAGTCTTTCTAGAAATATATTCTGATGTGTAAGAAGTCAGTTGTCTGATAGCCATGGGCTCCGCATTGAAGAAAGAAATCCTGTCACATTGTGAGGAATATGTACAGTGAGATCATTACCTAGTCATCCCTGGAACTAGGAGAGCTTCAGCAGTTATAGTTCTGAGGCATATAGGCCATTTCCTTTCTACAATGTCTAATTTAAGACTCAGGTACCCAATGGGCTTTTGAACAGATCCTCAGTCCTGTGCAAGCACTCCCAAAGCCATTCCACACCTTTTATCAACATATTATCAAAATGCTGTCCTGTTAGTAGGCTCAGTGGTAGAGCATTTAGAAGTACTTGCTTAAGTTTCTGCAATGTAATCACTGAATCAGGTTCCTAGATTAAAATATGGGCATCTGCCTTCAGAGTTTACTTTATAAGCTGAAAGAAGGATCATGTGATCTCAACATATTATGCCATTCAAAGTCAGCAAAACTCTGTACTTTCTTGGCATTCTTTTAGCTATTTTAGGTTTTAGGGCTTCAGAAAGAAGAGTATTGGATTAATTCTCACTTCCTCCAAACTTTGGATTCCCTTATATATGATAAGTATCAAGTATTTTATGGTAAGTCTTCAAGGTCATGCCTTGAGACCGTATAACCTCTGTCTGGTAGAAAATTCAGCAGGGCCTAGCTCCCTTTGTTAAAAACCATTTCTGAGGGAGCACATAACAGTATATCAACTAAGTATTGCAGGACTTAGAAAAATTCAAACAAGGCAGAGTCATGGGAAAACACCTGTACCAAAAGATAACGACTATCTCAGAGCCCTCAAAGCACAATCTAAGTTAGATGGCAGGCCTTACTATAAGGACTGTCAAAGGCAAAAAGAAATTAGGAGTCCTCTTGTAAAAAACATACAAAAAATGAGTATCTTTTCCATGTAACACTGGAAACTGACTGGCATCTTCCATGATCTGGGAAATAAGTGTATATGGGCTAGATCGTATTGTGTGGATGGAAGTATTCCTTAGTTTTCCAATCTAAGATTATGTAACAACCTCCATTTTCAATTGGAGTGTTTTAATTTCCAAGATTGGAATGTAGTAGGATCTGTTACATACAGGGTATAAACAAACACTGTGTTCTTATGCTATCAATTATGGGCAATCAACATTTTTTAACAAGACTTAAAAAGGATATTGTCTTCAGTGAGGAAAATTAGTGGGATCTTTATGATGCAATGGCACTGGAACAACTCTTATTGCCTTTGTATATTACTTTTAGTTACTCATACTTCAGGGTTTATTTCTGTCCCCAAAGTAGAAGGCAAGATGCCTGATCTGGGTACTTGTATACTGCAGTATTGAAACAAGATAAGAAATCTCTAACCAGGAAAGGAACTAGATTTTCAGGCATAGTAAAAAAGAGAGTTTGATAAGTAGCAGGAGTGGAGAGTGGACCCCAGAGAGCCCTGAGCAGCCCCACCACCTGTGCTGGCCTAGTTACCATCACACCCTGGGAGGAGCTGCAGCTGCCACAGCCAGCCCCAGTCACCATCACCGCAAGGAGAACGGGGCCCAGACCCAGCAGCCCCCCCAACCCCCAGCGCTGCTGACACCAAGCCAGGCACCACGGACAGCAGCGCAGGAAGCAGCAGCCCAGGCGGCCCACATAGGCGATGCCTGCTGGTGGGGACAGGAAGGTCATGGCAGGGAAGATTTTGGGAACAATAAAATAGTTCAATGTAAGAAATGGATATTGCTTCATTAACAGGAATGATACCGAGGAAGATGTATTTGTACACCAGACTGCCATAAAGAACAACCCCAGGCAGGACATCCAGGGGGTAGGAGACGAGAGATTGTGGAGTTTGGTGTAGTAGAAGGAGAAAAGGATGCGGAGACAGAAAATGTTACAGGTCCTGATAGAGTTCCAGTTCAAGGCAGTAAATACGCAGCAGACCATAACCATTATAGACGCTATCCACGTCGTAGGGGTCCTCCATGCAATTACCAGCAGAATTACCAGAATAGTGAGAGTGGGGGAAAGAAAGGGAGATCAGAGAGCGCTCCTGAACGCCAGGCCCAACAATGCCGGCCCTACAGCAGGCGAAGGTTCCCCACCTTACTACATGTGGAGACCCTACGGGCGTTGATCACACAGTATTCCTGTGCAAGGAGAAGTGATGGAGGGTGCTGACAACCAGGGTGCAGGAGAACAACGTAGAGCAGTGAGACAGAATTCTCACCGAAGACAGCCTACAGAGGATGGTGATAAAGAAGATAGGGAAAATCAAGGAGGTGAGACCCGAGGTCAGCAGCCACCCCAACATCGGTACCTTTGCAACTTCAATTAGCGACGCAGATGCCCAGAAAACCCTATACCACAAGATAGCAAAGAGACAAAAGCAGCCCATCCACCAGCTGAGAATTGGTCCGCTCCCTAGGCTGAGCAGGGCGGGGCTGAGTGAATGCCTGCTTAACATCTCTACCATCATCCAGTTTAGTCATCCAGCAGAAAAGAAAGGAACAGGAAATTCCAGCAATAAGAAATGAACAAAAGATTGATACTGAAGACCTTAAAAGCTTGCTTTTTGCCTATTGAACAGATAACTAGAACTATCTGAATTATCTATGCACCCTGGAGTTTTTATTATTTTTACCAAAAGACGTCTCTTTTTGGTAATGACAAATGTGTTTTTTTTTTAAAGCTTGTTTTTTTCTCAATATACCTTTAAAGGTTTTTAAATTGTTCCATATCTGATCAAGTTGAGATTTTTAAGAACTTCATTTTTAATTTGTAATAAAAGTTTACAACTCGATTTTTTCAGAAGAGTCAATAAACTGCAAGCACATGCTAATAAAGGACTTCAATAATGAAAAAATAAATTAAATTAAATTAAAAATAAAGAAATGGGCTAAAAGAAAGCCATCTCAGTTATAGCTTAAAAGTTATACAAGATAATGGGTTACCTTCTCCTTGGCGACTCTTTTCAATGTGTCATGGCTAAAAGGAAGGTCAGGGTTGAAAAGAAAATCAAGAGACTCCATTGTCCAGGAGTAGGTTGATTTCTTTACTCTCTATAGCCATCATTACACAGGGTTCCTCTCCGGTGGTGGCATTCCAGCCAGATGGCAAAGGCAAAGAGTGTTTGGGACCCTTAAGTCTTGATGGACCACCTACTTACGTATGTCTGACCTTTGGGACCTTCATCTCAGAGATCAGTCTGGCTTCAGCGATCACCTTCATATGTAGGGTATGGTGCTGTGAGTCTCATTTCACAATTTCTCTTAAAGTATCCTAGGTTACTGCAGTGGTAGTAGATGACTTTAGTCATAGGATTTTTCTTGGAGCCCCAAGAAACAAACTTAGAGTCTATTTCTTTTAAGGCTGCAACCAAGGCAGACACTTTCTTTTGGTCTCTTTATTTCTTTCCTTAGTATACTTCATGTCTCAGTTATAAAATACTGAGGCAGAAGTTTCACTATAGTGAGCTTGTGGAGAAAATGCCATCATTTGTAAGCTTTTTTTTTTTTTTAATATCTGAAGCTGTCAGAGTAATAAACCTGTGTTTAATGATAATCTGTTCTTTTATTGAATCAGGAGCCAAGGATGTGTTTTCTTTAATGTGTCTTGTAAATGATTTAAAAAGACACAGTGTGCTCGTCTTTCTCTTCATGACTAGTTGACAATTTAAAGTTATTAAAAGGTTTGTTCCTAATCCTTCTTAGACCTTCAAAAATACATGTCTGAAGATGTTTCCTATTCTAATCTCCTATATGATTGGCAGGCCAGTAGGGATTTTGTATAGGGACCACTTGGGCTCCAGCAGGAACCAGATAATTCCCTGGCTCTTTAGCTTTGGTCTTTTAAAATTAATAATATAATATTTGTCTGAAAATTTAATGAGAGCTCGTAGTGCTTTTTGTCTCTCATTAAAAGTCAATGTTTGATCTATTAGCAGCATTACATCTTCCCAGTGTAATTCTGAGGTTAAGTCCCCTACAGACCTCAATGCACATAGCAGGGACAGCTTAAAACTTCTCAGAATCGTGTTTGAGCTTGTTGAGGTCACTGAGAGAAAAGAACACAGACATGGGAAGATCTTAATTCCCCACCAATTTCCATAAGGGATATTGTCCTTGAGGAGCTTGAATAAAATAACATAGGGATGAATACAGTTCAGTAGATGTTTCAGTTAAATTTGGCTGGGAAACTTTGTCCTTAGGATCTGGAAAGCAAGGGAGAGAAACTGTATGCTCAGTAATCATAGATGCCTTATACTGTGTCTTAAGGACCCACAGTGTCTGACTTTTCTCTGGTTTACATCTACACTTTCAACACAAATGGGATTGTCTTTCAATGTGTCTTAGTTACTTTTTACTCATTGCTGGGACAAATACCCGACACTCAAAACGAAGGAAGGAATGGTTTATTTAGCTCACAATTGCTGGAGGTTTCAGTCCATATTCGGCTGGCCCAAGGCTGAGTAGAACAGGGCAGAAAGCATCCAGTTTATGGCAGTGGAACAGCAACAACTGCAACAGAGGCAACTGACCAACCAGGGCAGCAGAGCAACAATGTGAGTCTATCTCTCTGTCTCTCTGTCTCTCTTTATGTTACATTCAGGACCTCAGCTTAAGCCTATCTGCCTTAGGTCACACCCATAATCCCAGGAAGTCTCAGAGTCTGAGTCCCATCAGTACTAAAACACATAATCCCAGTGGATCATGAGTCAAGTCTCAAACTCTAGAAGGCCCCACCCCATGATTGCATGAGGCTTTGGGGGGACAACTAGACATAAACGATAACACAATGCAAAGAAAGTCTGAACATGAAGCAATTTTGATCATTTTTCTTTTCTATTATAGTACCATTATAGTTGCAAATTAACATTATGGATAATACTACCCACCTAATTTCTAGGGAGTAGCCAAGCCATGTTTAAAAAAGTTAAACACCTCTTTCTCAATTTGTGAGGGTAAAACACATTCTATGTTTATGAGTACATTCTAAAGTAGTAAGAGAATTTGACTTCAAATTTTACATGTTCAAAATAAGGGGGAAAATAGGTATCATTTTTAATCCCAACTTGGTGTTTGTGTCTCTCAAGGCATCTTCCAAGGAATCCTGCTCCAGAGAGTAACCAGAAGACAGTTCAAGCCAGACTAGCCACCCTTTCCCATAGACATCCCTATCTTCTCCAGAAGCTCACACTCCTATCTCCAAGGTGTGTTTTCTGAAGCATAAAATACAATTGGTTTCCATTGTACCAGTCATGTTTAAGGATGGAAACTTTGCTAGCAAAATTAAATCAATGCTCTAGATACCTGAAAAAATTGCTTTCCAATTATTCAGAGAGAGTTAGAGGAAAAAATGGGCAGATAGAAAGTGGATGAAGGCACTTTCCACCTGCAAAAGAAGTCACCTGTATAGATAGAGCAAAGAAGTGGCTGAAGGAAACTCTACCCTGGGACCTAGGGCAAGTAAGTCACTGAGACATTTGTGCTATCTTCCTAATCAGCTAAGTAATCTTGGTTGCAAGACAGGTGTAAGCCTCACTCAAAATCCACTTCACAGATTTCTATGTGTCTATATCTAGAACACACTTATGGAAATTGCAGTTAAAACCTGTACTCATGGTGCAGCAACTACAACTTAGAAATGATCAAAGTGCTTCCCTCATCTGCACACACAAATGATGAGAAACAGGTTTAGGAGGGGAGAGGTAAGAGGCTGGGGGTCTTTATTTAGACATTCTCTCCTGAAATGAATGTGTATTGTTCCTTAAGGATAATGTTTATTCCTGCTATTGTCACTCAGAGGTTAGTTCTTTACATGAAGTCTCAGGTTTCAGTTTCCCATACTCAGTGGGTGGAAAATGGTATCAAGAACACTAAGTGGAGGCATTGTGTTTGTATGTGTTCTTTGGGACAGGCAAAATTCTGATATTTCATCTGACCCAGTGATGAGCTATCTTTTTCTCATCTAAGAAACTTCTGATCTCTTTCTTTGGCAATAATAAATACTCCTTTATGTGGATTCAATTTGAAAATTATTAGTTTTTGGATATGAGAGAATGATTGAGACAGACTGAGGCTAAAGGCATTTCCAAGATCGCTCTCTGTGCTATTTAGAAGCAACATTCTTCCAAAAAAGGAAAAAAAACAAGGTGACAGAAAAATGAAAAATAAGATCAGTAAAAAGTCTCTTCTCATGGTCATGGTGAGTTACTGAGACAATTTAAATAATGAATCAATGCTCTCAAATTGGAAAGCAAAGAATAGGAAATCTCAAGAGCTAATATTGATTCTTCACCAATAGATGATCAGACCAGAAAGGAAGCAGAGTCAGATGGACTCAACATTTCCCTGCAGAGTGCAAACATGGAAAACAGGCCAGACTGGGTCAGTTAAACTTGTCCTCCAAAACTTAATAATTTCTTGATGACCTATTGCCATTTAACAGGCAGTTGAGGTCTGATTCTTTATTAATAGGTATGTATATTAACTGGATAAAATCTAGATTTCCTAAAAAGATCAATTTTACAAATTCACATTTTGGTTAGCATCAAAGTTCACTAGAGAATGCTCTAATGTTACTTTCCTCCTGCATCACTTGAGTGAGATAAGGCAAAAGCCACAAGAGTCAAACAAGTCAAACTGATCAAGCATGGAACACTAACTTAGCAAAACAAAACAAACATAAAACAAAACCGTGGGACACTGAGAATAAAAGTGAAAATATCTCATCAAAGAAACATTATAATATTCCCATATTGTCAATTTAAATTTACTACTATTTGAGAAAAAAAGTATGAGTTATAAAAAGACAAGTATAAAAAAGGCAAGATCAACTGGTGAAAATGAATGACAATTTCTGATTGTCTAGATGAGTCATAATCTAGAATCCATGAGACAAAAGAAAAGCTTACCTTCTTCCAATTCTCTCAATAGGATCTCCAAAATGATAATATAGGGGAAATTAATGTAACTCTCAACCTGCTAGATGACTGAAGAATGAATTCTAAGGAAAAATAGCAGTTAAGAGTAAAAAAAAAAAAAAAAAAGGCTAGACATGGTGGTGCACATCAGTAATTCCAGCACTTAGGAGGGTGAGTAGGAGGATCACTGTAAGTTCAGCTCAGCTTGGGTTGCCCAAGCTGACCTGCACTTCATAGTAAAATGCTGCCTCAAAAAGACAAAAATATCAAAACAAGCTTTATTATAACAGATAAAGAGGAAACTTTATTGTAACAGATAACTCCTTAGAGGTCAGAAGGGATTGTTGTAGGCAGCTGAACTAGATAGAAATATAGGCAGTCAGACAGGATGGCCCTCAAGGAGACAATATAGAAGACAAGGTGACATTGCAACTTAGAACAGACAGAAACTCCCATGTGGACCACACCTCAAGACAAAAGAGTAAACAAATGCAGCCACATACTTCCCTAAGGATGGACATCAGGGATTGGTGTTCTAAATAGATAACAATCACCTTGAAAGAGCCCAAATGAGTCACTAACTCAACCTCCAACAAGAAGAGACCCTGTTCTGTATTCACACTTGCTTGCTACATGATTCACTTCCTCATTTGATACTGGATTTAAGCAGTTCTCCCTGAGTAATGCTGCTTGTAATCTCATTGGTTAACCACAGTTTTACCCCAGCTCATGACCACCTAAGTGAATTTCCATGTTCTACACCACCTTAGACCCACCTCACCACACAGTTTTACTCTGTAGAAGTCCCGGAAAGAGACAGATTCCCAGGGAATATCTGCTTGGGTCCTCCCTCCTCTCCCTCTCTAGGAAAGGAGCTTTCTTTCCCCCAATAAATATATTCTGCTCTTAACCTCTGTTTGTTCCTAAAACTCATTCTTCAGTTTTAGAGGACATGAACTTGTCCCAGGTACCTTTCAGGTTGGGAGATTCAGTTTTTTATCCCCTAAATCATTTGGAAGTCATCCACTGAGATCAATTTTCCCCTGTATCACCTGTGCTCTGCCTAAGCAGAAGCTTTAATCTGCTGAGCTATCTGGCAAGTCTTAGATCGATCCCACATTAAAAAAAAAAAAAATCTTACTTTTTTAATTTTTATTTTTTTTAATATTTATTTATTTATTTAGTTTTGCAGGACCGGGGTTTGAACTCACGACCTTGCACTGGCCCAGTAGGCACTTGTGCCATGGAGCTATCTCCCAAGCCCCCTATTTGTTTAATTATTAGGGAGAATAAAAAAGAGTAAAAAATAAGATGAAATAAATATAAGAAATGATACAGAATTGTACTAAACAAAACAGGAATTCAATGATGGTTGTTCTATTGCATATTTTTGTATGCAAATTAGTTTTTTAGATTACTAGAGACAATTTTTCTGAGTTTTACAGAGCAGCTATCAATATAACATGGATCAAATTATAATCAATTTGGGG
>PVKN010033629.1:0-12005 GCA_004027915.1 Capromys pilorides
TAACATGTTTTGAAACTGTCAAAAAATAAAATTAAATAAAAATTAAATTAAATATTTGAAAACAATATTTTAAAATTCAAATCAAATCGAGAGTCCAACTTAGAGGCCAGAATGTTGTGTATCATGTCTACAAATTTGTAATCAATTCAGAGTACTCGCATAGTATTTGAATAGGTTAGTATATACAAAAATATCAACTAAGAAAAAGCTTCCATGGTAGTAAAGAATTACTAAGAATAAAACATAACATAAATATTGGAATGGCAAATATATGACCAGAACTTCTAACAGTTTGGAGATAGGATATTGCACAAAGTTCTAGTATGTCGTGGACACAGACAGTGTCCATGACGTCTACTTGTGGCCAGGTGTCACTTGTGGGAAAAAGTACAATTATCATGTGTTAATTAAAACTAAATTTAGTGCGGGGTGTGGTGGCGCACACCTGTAATCCTAACACTTGGGAGGCTGAGGCAGGAGGATCAGTGCAAGTTCGAGACCAGCCTGCACTACAAAAGGGAGTTCAAGGCCAGCCTGAACTGCACAGTGAGACCCCGTCTCAAAAAGTCAAAATGAATAAATGAATAAATAAATAAATAAACAAAAAAACCTAAATTTAATCAAAGAAACTTGCAGAAACCTAGTCCCTACCACAATCAACACTCCTTCCTCATGGGTAGGTGTAGTAGGAATGAGCCTTAAGCTGTGTGTGTGTGCTCATCCTGAGTCCAGGCTGAAGGACTTCTGCTGTCTGGAGTTCCCAAGGTCAAGGATGATTGCTCAAGAAGTGGGAATGTGCCCTGGAGCTGGCCCCGTCACTTCCACACGTACTCTTTTGGCTACTGCGAGTCACATGGCTCAACCTACTATCAACAGGGTAAGGAAGTATATTCCTCCCATGGTGGAGAGAGCTAAGGGAAGTAAATATTTGCTGAATAATGATACGATCTAACAAATGGCACAAATCTTTTTCTAGATGTCATTATTGAGTAATCCTCCCACACTGTCATGAAATAGCATCGTTTATAAATAAGTGACTGAGCAAGTGAATAGACAATGCGTATTTCAAGGCAGGAAGATTCCCTCTACTCTTCAAAGGAGGAATCCAAGGTTCAGAGAAGGGAAGATCCTTGCCCAAGGTTATGGAAACCTTCTTTGGCTTGTCTGGCTTCTTAAGCTTAGTTAGGAAATGAGGCAGCAAAACATTATTTTCTGGGTTTCACTGAGACTGGTTGGCAGATGTCTTCTTGCTGATCCAAACTCAGGTCTTACTTTGAAACCAGGCAGAGCCTTGATTCAGTTTCTGGTCCCCCAAGCCCTATGGTGTAACTGTGTGTCAAACATGTGAGTCACTGATGCAATGGTACTTTTAATTGCTGATTAAGTTCCATGAATTCTGTGTCCCACTCCAACTGTGTCCACCCCTAAGGGTCAGACAATCACCTCTACTTTTTACCCCCAGGACCTGCAGTACCCAACACAGAATGTCATACACTGTAGAGCTCAAAAATGAGATATAGAGCTGACCAGATAGCTCAGCAGACTGAAGTGCCTGCTTAGGCAGGAGCAGTGACCAGGGTTCGATCCCCTGCATCCCTGCATGCTGTGCCAGCCACGCCCCCAGGGCATACTAAGACTGGTGACTGAGACTGGGCACGGTGGCATACACCTGTAATTCCAGTTGCTTGGGAGGTTGAAAATAGCAGGATCACTAGGAGTCTGACCTGTGTAGTGGGACCCTGTGGCCCTGCGCTAAACACATTTTAAAAGAGAAAAATGAGGTACATGCACAGGAAAATGTGGAAGGACTTCAGATAAACAGTGGGCCACTGGTTTTTGTTTGTCTGTTTGTTTTCCCACTGGTTTTATTTATTTATTTTTTTATATATTATGGCCGGCTCAGCCTGCCCTGGGACTGGCTCAGCATGCAGTGCTGGGAATCAAACCGTGGTCCCTGTGGTTGTCTAAACTTGCCTAAGCAGGCACTTTAGACTGCTGAGCCATCTCACCAGCCCAGGGCCACTCTTTTGAAGCAGCGTTAAGATTTTAACTCTGCTTTAAGGCTTGCTATAACATTTCAACAGCTCACAGTCAGGATTGTTTCCTCCTGTGAGGACAGGCATGCTTTTGTTAGCATGGGCTGAAGGAAGAAAAACCTGACCTGAAAATATTTTAAGTTTTATACTATTGCATGCAAAAAGCAATGACTGTACTTGCTGGTTGGTTGAGAAACTCCTGAAAATCCTTTTCCTCCAGAATACCACTCCCACACATTGTCAGAAGCCTGTCTTCAGAAACACTGAGTCAATGACTAATCACTCTTCAGCTGGTAAGCGAGTAAGCACTTACTACATACCAAGCGCTGAATGAGTGTTGTAATCAGGATTTCCAAGGGAAGAGATTTAATACAGGACACATAACTTGTAAGATTGTTTTATAATATTTACCACAAAAATCAGATGCAGAAGTGTGCAAGAGATCTGTCCAAGCACCAGAGACCTAAAGAATTGAGCAGAGTGCCTGGATCCCATAGCAGTGTCTTCCATGAGTCCAGCTGGAGGCCTAGAACCCACAACAATGTCTCCTGCAAGTCTGTATCAAGGATTTGCACTGAAAAGGCCCAAAGGTCAGTGGTGGCATCTAGAAAGTCTGTACCAGCTGGATGAAGGATCTGCGCCAACAGACTGAGGGATCTGCACTGGAGCTAAGAAGTCATGCCCAAGGTAAGGACCAGAGTTCCTCCAAAGAGAACCACAGCCATCCTCAGCAGCATTGAGGACCCAAGCTCCTGAGGATGAAAACAGCTGAGCTCATATCAGGAAAGCCAACGTGACAAGCTTCTCCAAAGGAATCAACAGCACACCATCTTCCCCTCCAGTTCTCCTTTTAGGCTGTTGACAACAATCCTCAGGTGGGCCATCCGGGCCCAGAGCCATGCTAATTCAGTTCAGCTGGGTGTTACAAGTTGCCCATTAGTTAATCTACCACAGTGAGCCTCCAGAGTGACGGGTGACAGGCAGGGAAACAGGTGGTAGCCAGAGTCAGCCAGGCTCACATTCATACCATAGCTGACATGGATGAGGCTGGACCATGGGCCAGACACTGTGTTAAGTACTTCCCGTGGATTATCACATTTAATCTGCACAACAAGTTGATGAGGTAGACGCTATTATTATGCTGTTCTACAGCTGTGGAAGCTAAAGAGCAAGGCAAAGGAACTTGCCCAAGGTCACATAACTGGCTGATGGTCGCACTGACATTTGATCCCAGAGCCTGTGCTCTTAACTGCTACCCCATACTACTTTCTGCTAGGAACTTGTCCAAATTTCTTGGGCAGTAACTGGCACAGTCAGAACTTAAACCTGGAAAGGCTCACTGGCCTACCAAGAATATGCTCTGAACTGACCGGAATCCTATCATCATCCCTTCAATTCTCCTCATTTCCGGATGCTATGCCAACATGCTGGGTGACCTTGGGTAGCTTCCCAAAGCCTGTTTTTGTTGCCAAGTGAGAAGAACACTACTAGACCAAGGAGCTATATAGAGGCTTGCTTGAGAAGACAGTGCCTTCCACGGCACATGGCAGAGCTGTCTGCATTTTTCCTGCTTTCCAGGAGTCCATGTGGTCAGCCAAGTGGACAGGGGAGTGAGCCAGTCCTGTGAGCTCTGCAATCGAGGGTTCACGATGTGCAAGTGGGAGCAGCAAAGGGCATGAGGGTGGGCACAAGGTGAAAAGTCAAGAGTTTCTGTATGCCCAGAAAGCTGTGAGAAGGAAATACTGGAATAAACAACCCACAGAAGGAGGGGAGTTTTGTTCGTCATCTTTCCTGTTTTCTCAGCCTGGCCCAGTCTCAAAACTTCTTCTTAATCATGTCAAGATTTTGGCCATCTGCCCCAGGAAGGAGACGCCAGGAGGCTCGAAGTGAGCCAAGTCTTCAAGGAAGTAATGTCTTTTGTGGATTAAGAGATGGTAATAGGTTTTCTGGAAGAACGACAGAATCAAGGACCAAAACAGGGAAGGACCTGGCTAGGAGACTCTGACTTGAGCCAGTAGAGAAACTGAAGCTTAGCCCGAGATGAGGTTGACTGATCTGGCTGGTGGCAGAATTGGGGCTAGGACTGCACCGATACCTCCTAGGGCAGAGGCCTAGCCATTGCATTTACCAACTATTAACCGCTTTCCTACCTCATCTAGCAAGGTAGAGCTGCCTTCATCCCCTTCTCACACAAATTCTTCCAGCAACATTTTCTTCTCACTGCACTAGGGAATTTGGAAGCACAGAGATACTGGAGGAAGAAGTAGCTGTGAAGACCTGAGCAGGTTCAGCCAGGTAGGAATTCTACAGGACAGACCATCTGAAAGAAAGCATCAGTGCTTCCTAAGCGTCTACTCTGTGTGAGCTGTGCCAGATACATTTGAAATGTAACATGAGCTAATCATCACACTACCTCTGGAAAGTGGGTTATATGCTCATTTTTGCAGATGACCACCTTCACCTGCTTGTGGAGAAATATTTCCTTTTAAACTCTACCTCTAACCCTTATCTCACTTTTCAGCTCCAGGCTGGTTATTCAGGCTTGGGCATCCCCATAGATATAGCCCCACACGCTTCTCAAATTCAATTCAAATGACCCTAAACTCATCATCTTCCCCTCCCACAGACTTCTGGTCTCCTCTCACAGCCCCAGCACTCAAGACTAGGATATAATAAACTTTTTATCTATCCTTGCCCCATTCTCATCTGCAAGTAACAGTCTGGATTAGTAGTAGCCACATCTCTGACTCTATTTCCCAGAAATAGGTTTAATTTGATTCTAATTTTGTAGCATAGGCCATAGTTTATCACTTCACTCCTAGATAATTCCAACAGCTTCTGATTAGGCTGTTCTGGCTCCAGTTTCTTCCTATACCCATCCATGCCTAACCTAAATATCAGAGTAATAATATAGCTCTAAAATGCAAATCAGCCTAACCTCGTATTGCTGAAAGCCCTTCACGGTTTACCAGCATCTTCAAGATAAACTCTTCCAGGGCTCACCAAAAGTCTTACTGCTTGCTGCCCTCTCTGGTCTCATGTTGGGTCTTTACCTTCTGTTGCCAGGCTTGGACGTCCTAGAGTGATCACATTTCCTCTTTTACTTCAAGATCTTGGCACATACTGATTTCCCTATCTTTGCTGGCTCACTCTTTCTCATCTTTCAGGTCTCAGCTTAGTCACCACTTCCTGGCCACCCCCACTTCAGCTTCGTGGGTCGTGGGTCGGCCCTTTAATGAGCTCCACAGTTCCCTTGTACTTCCTTAAGTGGGTGACCAACCCCCATGCTCTAACATTGCCTCATATAGGCCAAAACAGCCTTCATGATCCTCATAGAATGTTAAAGCAGCACTTGCCCACAGACATATAATCCGTGTCCTGCATATAATTATAAATTTTCTTGTAGCCACATTTTAAAAAGGAAAAGGAAATTAACCCTGATAATATATTTGACCCAATATTTCAAAAACGATGTTATTTTAACACATAAGCAACATAACACTAACAATATTTTCTTATACTAAAACTTTGACATCTGATATGTATTTTATATTCACAGCCCATCTTGATCTGAAGCAGCCACCTGTCAAGTGCAGGATGACTCCGTGTGCTCGTGACTTTGAGATTGGACAGCACAGTTTTGGAGGATGCGTAAAGCTAACCAGTTTGTTTCCTGTTCTGGGAAATAGGTATTTGGAGAAATGTTCATGGGCATCCTGTAGAGGTGGGGAGAAAGCATTCTAAATCAAATAAGTCTTGAAAACACTGATACAGAGAAACAATTCTGCTATTTCAGGTCTTCCCAGAGGCTTCTCTATGCTAATATGAGACATGATACTAGAAGGAGACCAGAGAGGATATTATGTCCTCAACTTATCTGAGTTCAGAGCTCTGTTTTGTATGAAGCATTTCTGGGAATTAGTGTCCAGAAGAATGTGCTTTGGTAAGTGTTGTTATGGTCACATCCTTGGTTCAGTAGATCCCAGAATCCCCACTGGAAGGACTTAAAGTTTTCGAGGGTCACGGTACCCACACTCTGATTATGAAATTCACTATTTAGATAATTCTGGGAAGTTACAGAGGACAGGACAGAATCATGAGAAAAAAATAGAACTGAAGCATATTTGAACTTAAAAAGGTATATATACACATGTGTGCGTGCATGCATGTTGAAACCACTTAAAACTAAGTTGTCAAAATGGTCTGGAAAATGCAGTAGGAAACCTTGTATGATGATGATTTTTCCATTGCTTAGAGAGATCAAGGCTGTGTGGGGTAAAAGGAACCTTCCCAGAGTCTCTAATTTCCCCTTTTCAAAACTTACCGAACAACAACAAAAAGCAGTAGTGGGCAGAAGACGTCTCTTGAGCCTCAGAGAGGTGATCAGGCATGTTCTGGGACCTTTATTAAAAAAGAACACAGAAGGACCAGCCAGATAGCTCAGCAAATAAAAGTACCTGGTTAGGCAGATGCAGGGCCTAGGGTTCGATCCTTGATGTGCTGCACCGTTCTCCTCACCCCCACACACCCCACACTGAGAAGGTGACTGAGACTGGGTGTGGTGGTGCATGCCTACAATTCCAGCACTTGGGAGGCTGAAAACAAGAGGATCACTACAAGTCCGATCTGTGTAGTGAGACCCTGCAGACCCTGTACTGAATACATTTTTTAAAAAAGAAAAGAAAGAACACAGAGATTCTGGAGGCTCCAGTGGGTGATCAATTCATAGCTATAGTCAAAGTCCTTTGAGGCTACAGTGCAATTCAGAGGATTATTTTTTTCTTGATAATCTTTTATTTTTTCATTTTTAAATTAGTTTTAATAAGAAATAACAGATAGTTTCAAAACACATTAATAGGACAGCTATAATAATTAATACAATGCAAATTGTTGTCTTCATGGTAGTTGTTCAGAGTACAAGGTGCAGACGTCATAACTTTTCTAAACACTATTGGTACAAATATTTCTTCTCATTGTTCAGAGGATTCTTGATCCATATAGTCAATGGATGGATAATGATTAATTGGATCAGTCAGTTATCAATACCAGTGTGTATCAGAAAAAACAGTCTATTTCTTTTAAAATGACTCGTATGGGGCAAAACCAAGTAAAACCAATCTGTGTTGTTGGAAGCCATCAGCATAATTGTTATCATTGAGTGTAATGATAGGAAGGAAGCACAGGAGGTTTCATGCTGCTGCCAATATTCTATTTCTTGATTAGGTACAGGGTACACAGATAGTTTATGAATATTCATCAAGATGTGCATTTTTGATACATGCACTTTTAGTGTGTAGAACATACATTAATAAAAAGCTCAGAAATGTCTTGTGTGACTACTTTATTGCCCTACAAAATAGTGGGTTATGATGAACCCAAGTAAAGTTATCAGGATGGTCTAAGATTTGAGATGGAGAAGTTAACTATCAGCCAGGTGTTTTTCTCCTGTGCCTGATGTGAGCAGTATTTTTACTCACTAAGTGGGTAGCTAAAGGTTAGCTTTATCTCTGCAACAGATCCAGAAAACAGATGGAGTTAGAGCATCATAGAGCCTCCAGGTGCCCATCATTAGGCTACCTGGAAGTACCTGGAAATTGAGGCCTTTAAGGGCTGAGCTATGTAACCCCATGACTATCATGGGGACAGAGGACTCAACTAGCTGTCTTTTTCCTTTTTTTCACATGAGCTTCAGGCCTGCTGCAAGAAGGAACTAGAGTGCCCCATTTAGAGGCAGCAAGGATCACAGAGGCTGCCACGGTTGGACTGAAAAATGAAGGGGAAATGAAACTTTTGAATGTTCACATGTACACAGGCAACTACGAGAACCACCTGTGGTCAGTTGAAGAGGGGCACGAGATACACTGAGAGCTGTGTAAGAGATGACAAAGAAGGTGAATTTCAGCTGGTAGAGATGGGGAGGGGGAGGGGAGCCGAAAGCAAAAGTTAAGAAAAACAAGCAATACACTATAGAATGAAGGTGGAGGTGGGGGAAGGTAGGTATCAGGTGTTAGAGATGGAGAGGTAAAAGAGAACAGTTAATAGGCAACACATAAGCCAGGTGTGATGGTGCACAGCTATGATCCTAGCACTCTGGGTACTGAGGCAAAAAGATCCCAAGTTCAAACCTTGTCTAGGCAATTCAGCTCCTTAGCAAGACTCTGTCTCAAAAGTTTTCAAAACACTGTAGGGCTTGGGGCTGAGGATATATCTCATTGTGAAGGCTCAGAGTTTAATCCCTAGGATTGTCCCATCCCATTCCCCCCAACAAGCTGACACATTATTGCACAAAGGAAGGAGAAAGCCTAGACTTACAACTATGTGACACTGGTAAAACACATAGCCAAGCAGTTCCCTCATCTGTAAAAATGGGACAATAATAGTTCCTTCCTCTTGAGGTTATTGAGAGGATGAAATCAACTGATGCGTTAAAAAATGTGCAAATCTTCTAGTTGTTGTTAATAATAATCATGTTGATAACAGAGTAAGGGGAAGCTTCTGCTCCAAAGGAAGTCCAGATGGACTGACTTGGGGGCCAGAAACAAGAAATTTAGAGGGGACAGGAGGAGAAGGGAGACTACTGGAGGAAGGAATTTTAACCAAGGAACACTTGAACGTCTATGCAAAAAGCTGCATTTAAGCTTACATATATTTTGGAGCGAGATGGCCCATAGCTTCTCAGAGGAGTCTGTGGCACACTGACCCCACTAGTCTAAAAATTACTTAGAGGAATGAAGAGTCAAAAGAAGCAGGCAGCTAAGAGGAGAGGCCCACAATCATCTGTGGATGGGATGGGGTGAGCTACTTCCATGAACTTAGGATGGGATGAGGGTGGTACAGAGTATAAAGGGCATAGGCAGTGGGGGGAACTCACTGAAATTAAGGCCCAGAGATCCGAGTTAACTCACAGTGGGATGGAATGGGAGTTAGCTCAGCTTTCATGTGGCTCACAGAGGCAG
This sequence comes from Capromys pilorides, assembly GCA_004027915.1. Lineage (NCBI taxonomy): Eukaryota > Metazoa > Chordata > Mammalia > Rodentia > Capromyidae > Capromys > Capromys pilorides. The sequence continues at coordinate 8,993 of PVKN010033629.1, forward strand.
CTGGCTAAAGGCTGGGTGAGTGGATGGCTGGTTAGGCAGCCTGACTGAGTAGCTGAGGGTGGGAGGAACTAGAGAGGCAAAATGCAAATCTGGAGGGAGGAAATAAAAGACCTTGATTTTGTATCTGGGGACTGAGAAGAGATTGAATGGAGACATTTTTTTTTTTTTTTTCCATTTGCCTAATGTGTGTGTATAGTTTTCCTCACCTGAAATACTTCTGACTCAGGGAATTTGCAAAAGGCACTTTGCCAGGATGAGATGCTCTTAACTGTTGGCTGCCTGAGAAACATCCTACAGTGGTGTGGTGAGCAGTTTGCTGACAGCTATGGGCCATTTCATTCACTCGTTAATTCATGCAACAAATCCATCTTAAGGCTTATGCAGTTTACCTCTAGGGGTTGGAATGTAACACTAAATAAGAGATGGTCCCTGGATTTAAAAATCCCCCATGTAGGGCCAGGCAGATAGGTCAGTGACATAATTGCCTGCCTGGCAAGTGCAAAGTCCTGAGTTCAATCCCTAGTACCAAAAAAAAAAAAAAGTAGTGGAGAATAGGCGCTATAATAGTGATCATGCACAGATTGCTATGGGAACTGAGGAGGAAGGACATTCAAACTTCTCCAAGTTTATTCTCCTTATCTGCAAAGTGGGAATCACGTTCTTTATTAAAAGTACTTTTGTGGCATGTTTCAAACCCCTGCTTGACCAGTGTTAGGAACTCATTACTACTTAAAATGTATCCAATAAATGTTGATTGAGCACCAAAGGCAATGTCACATGTGGTAGTAGTTTAGCACTAAAATATATAAAGTATTTGTACTTAACAAGATTACATTCTAGCCACGTTTGGTGGTGCATGCCTATAATCCCAGCACTGAACAGAGGGGTCATTGTGGACTCAAGAAAGACCAGCCAGGGATACAAAGTGAGTTGAAGGCCAGCCTGAACTACGTAAGGAGACCCTGTCTCAAAAAAAAAAAAAAAAAAAAAAAAATCAGGGGCCAGGGAGATAGCTCAGGGGCACAAGTGCCTGCCTGGCAAGTGCAAGGTCCTGAGTTTGAGCTCTGTTTCTGCCAAAAAAAAAAGGAAAAGATTATATTCATGGGGCCCAGCTTGATGGCTCCGCAGGTTAAAACACCTGCTTAGGCAGAGCACAGCAGCCAGGTTTCAATCCCCACCCCCCAGGGCACACTGAGATGGTGATTGAGACTGGGTATGGTGGCAAATGCCTGTAATCCCAGCACTTCAGAGGCTAAAAACAGAAGAATCACTATGAGTCCAATCCACATAGTGAGATCCTATAGACCCAGTGTTAAATACAGAAAGAAAGAAAGAAAGAAAAAAAAAATTACATTCATGGAGGGGAAAAGAAATAATAATAAAAAAAGTATTTAGTAGATCACATGGTGACAAATGCCTTGGCAACAAAGCAGGGATGAAAGTTGGGGAAGAATCTGGGGAACAGGGTTGTGATCCTTGGTTTCTTCTTGAAACAAGGTTTCACTGTACAGTTCAAGCTGAACTTGAAGTCACTTTGTAGCCCAGGCTGGCCTGGAACTTCCATGATCCTCCTGTTGCCTCAGCCTCCCATGAGCTAGGATTACAAGCATGTGCCACTACGCCCAGCTCAGGGTTACAATCTTTTTTTTTTTTTTTTAATGTATGTGGTTGTTGCTGGGTCTCACTAGACAGCTCGAACTCATAGTGATCCTCCTGCTTTCAACCTTCCCAGTGCTGAAAACCAGAGGTGTACATACACCATTATGCCTGGCCTCTATAGCCAGCTCAGCTCACCCTGGGGGTGGGGCTGGCACCACCTGTGGTGCTGAGGATTGAACCCCAGTTCTTGCGCTTGTCTAAGCTTGCCTAAGCAGGTGCTTTAGTCCACTGAGCTATCTTACCAGCCCCCAGAGTTTCAATCTTAAATAGAGTTGTCAGGATATTTCTGGCTGCAAAGGAAACGTGTTTGTGAGATAATGGGGAGTAGGCCATGAAGATATTTGGAGGAAGAGTGTTCTAGGTAGGAAGACCCACACATGTAAAGAGCTGAGGCTAGACCGTGAGTGCCTATGATTAGTATCACATAGAGAACAGGATAACTGGGAGGTGGTCAGCACTCACAGATGCAGTCAAAGGGGGCCGTGGAGCAGAGCATGTTGGGGCCATTCTAAGAACTTTGACCTGATTCTGAATGAGATAGGAGCCTCTGGAGTTTTAAGCAGAAGGTTAATGGGTTCTCGCTTTCCAAAAGTATCACCCTGTTTTAAAGGATTACTTGTTCTGGGCTGGGGAGATAGCTTGGTGGCATAAGTGCCTGAAGTGCCCACCCTGGAACCGGGGGTGGTGGCACATAACCTGTAATCCTAGTGCTAGGGAGGTTGAGGCAGAAGGATCATTACAAATCTGAATTGTTTAGGGAGATCATGTTTCAAGTATTTAAAAAATATAAAAAAAAATTACTTGTACTGAGTGAGTACCATGGAATAACAACACAGAAGCAGAGTTCCCTGCATTAAACCACATGGAGGTGATGAAGATTTGGGATAATGTGGCAGTTTAACAACTGAACGGGCATAGTGGTGCATGCCTGTAATCCCAGCACAGGGGAGGCTGAGGCATGAGGATCACTGAGTTTGAGACCAACCTAAAATACAAAGTGAGCGAGCTCAAAGCCAACTTGAACTGCATAGTGAGACCCTGTTTAAAAAAAAAAAAAAAATATATATATATATATATATGTTATATATATATGTTTTATATATATGTTTTATATATATATGTATATATGTTTGGCAACTGAATATTTAAAAAGTGATGTCAATGGGATTTGTGACATATTGGATAATGTGAGGAAGGCAGACAAGAAAAAAAATAAATAAAAGAATGACTGGAATTTTTAGAAACCCATCAGAAACCTAGAGGTATTGGGTGTACAGGTCTGAGGACTAGGGCAAATTTCTGATTAAAGACACAAGGTTAGGACTTTTCAGATAGAGGTATTTAAAGCCGCATG
>PVKN010033630.1:0-11989 GCA_004027915.1 Capromys pilorides
AAGAGGTCTTCAGCACTTAAACACAACCAAGAAGAGATAGAGTTGTTCAGTGAATTCAGGAAAGAAATAGTACTGGAAAATAAAGTCTTTTCTCTTTGTCTAGCTTCTTCCCCACAGAAGTTTTGTATATTTATTGCCAATGTATGACATTGTTTAGCATCTAACCAAAATTAGAATATATTTACTTTACATGGCAATAGTTTGTCACATTGAATAGAAAATAAATTGAACTCAACACACTAAAGCTCACTGTTTTTCCTCTGCTAAATAATTACACTATTGCTAATGCTACAAAACTAATTTCCATATAGTTTTTCTGATAACAGTAACACTGTTCCTACAGATAAGACAACACATCATGAACGTTGGCCAAAATTAAACAGTTCACATGCTGAGGAGATATTCAAAAAGAGAAATTTCTGCATTTATGATAGAAGAGATTTTTGCTAAATGGTTATTAGACTTTTACTAAAATATAACTTTCAGATTTTCACCAAATAGCTTCCTCTTTCTTTACTTGTTTTATTTTTTTCCTTTTTATGTATTTGGTACAGGGTCTCACTACACAGATCGAATTCATAGTGATCCTCCTATTTTCAGCTTCCCCAGTCCTGGGATTACAGGCATGCACAGCCATGTTTGGACTCCTTAACTGGTTCAGTGCAACCCAGGGGTGGAGCAGGTGTGCCATGTGGAACTGGGGATCGAACCATGGTCCCTGCCCTCGCTAAAGCTGGTGCTTCCTCTGCTGAGCTATCTCACAGGCCCAAATAGTTTCCTCTTAAATCCAGTTTTTCTATTGTCTTCTTATCTAACTGGAATAATAAGAAAAAATGCTCAAGGATCTTAACAGACTCTGATTTTAGTCCCTTCTTAGGATTACAAGGTTCTAAATGAAATAAATTGTCATCATTTATGAGAAAAGTTGGTGTCTCAAGCAAATAACAGAACTAGATCTCTTGAATACCACGTGAAATCTCCTTAGCAAAGAGTCAAGATGGTTTTGTGCTGCTGCCTGGTTGTCCAGACCAACACTGTGACCACCCCACCCCCAGCCTGCACACAGGTGCTCTCAGCAGGACTGCAACAAACCTCTGTGGTGTGGGGCTGTTTCAGTCCTTACAGGTCATGTGCATCCCACCACCACCCGCAAAGCAACGATGGTCCCCAGAAGGCCCCTAGGCCAACACCACCATTCACTGCGGGATGGTGATGCCCCTCCGCCTAGCTTGTGCTGCCGTGGGCAGGCAGCTGCTCCACCACTGCAGTGTGCAGGCCTGGACTTTCTGTGCACCCTTGCGTCATTTTGGTCCTGGCCCAAGCATGTGAGGAGCAAATAACAGGCTGCTGTTGCCAGTTGTGAACTAAACCTCACTCACTATGGGGCAAAAGTTGGATTGGATCAAGAGCGAAATATTAGGAAGGCAGTGCAGAAGGTGCAGAAGTGGAAAGAACATTTGAGTACCAAGCCCCAGACACTGGTGGGAAGGAAAGAAAAAAACAGGATCTAGGTTCCTGTCTTCGGTCACTGGAGAAAGGAGAAGAAATGAAGCCGAGCTTCGGCTGTGCCTGGCTGGAGGCCAGCATCACGCAGGTTCTGCACTCACAGATTGGCAGTGCTTTGAAACCCTGTGATCTCCACAGCCATCATAATCTCCCCTCATCCCCTTGGTAACCACCATAGACCTGGCAGAGGACCGGCTGCCTGGCTACTTTCGTGTTTGTTGCAACTTCGTCTTGACATGTGTCACCGTGAAGACTGAAGCATTCAGTGCTCCCATTCAACACATTTCGAGTTACATTTTTGAAAGAGAATGCTTCGGCAATGACACACAGATCGCATGCACAAAACAAATTAATTATTTGCAGATATGCAGTGTAATTATATGGATTGTGCTATCCATCTGTGAACCTTCGTCTCCCCTGGCGCAAGCACTGCTTATAATAAAAAGGGCTTAATAGCTTTAAAAAAAATGTATCATGCTTACATTTGCACGAGGGTGAACTCTTTGATATTTGATGGCATTCACAGGCTCGTACGGATGAAAGGAACCTTGAAAGGTTGACAGATCCACTCCCTGGCACTCAAGAGCAAAAGCTTTTCAACAAATCCGTAAAGATGGTGCAGAGGACCTGCCACAGGTTCTTGAAGCCCTTCTTCATTGTTTAATGTCTTCCACCTTCAGGAAATTTTATGGCTTCATTTATATCTCCTACAACAATGTCAGCTATTTCCAGTCATCTGGGGCTCAGGGATCCTGTAGAATGGCAGTGGGTCTCCTCTAGGTAACCTGTATCCCAACTGAGGGTTGTCGGGTAATGACTTTTACATCCTCTACGTAATGCACAGTACCTCTCCTTTTACCGTTCCCTAGTAGGTCTTATTTTGTAAAACTTAATAATGGTGAATCAACATCACACAAATTTCCTATACTCATTGTTTTTACTTGAATCCAGGACCTCACACACACTAGTTGACTATCTTAACACTGAGCTCTGTGTCTCCAGCTGTCCCTTTCTTGTTCTTAATGATAAAGAAAATTCTTCACTAAGACTGTGCTCCCTGAAAGGTTGGTAACATGATCACGTCTGAGACCCCTTTATGCATTTGTGTTTAGTTGCATTGGCATGATGCTGGCTTTGCTCTTTTTGTTTTTTGTTTTTTTGACACCAGGAATTGAACTTGGGGCTTTGTGCTTCCCAGACTGAGCTATATCCCCTACCCACTTGATGCCAGCTTTAGTGAGCATGATATGATGACTGTAGGTCCATTATGTGAAAGAGCTTCATGACTATGCAAGACGGGAGAGATAGAATAAGAGAGCTGCCTTTGCCATGGATCTCGGGGCTGCTTAGCAGAAGAGGTGATTGTTATGGTTTGTATTTGTCCTCCCAAAGCATCGTGTAGTCATTGAGTTCTACAGTTTGTGATTAACTCACGATCCACTAGGATTATAGGTGTGAGTGATGCTGGGATTATGGGTGTGAGTGATGCTGGGATTATGGGTGTGAGTGATGATGGGATTATGGGTGTGAGTACTACCCCCAGCCTGGGGCATATAGTATGAATGCAATTTAAGGGAGATAGACTTCTTCTCTGTTGCCACTGTTGTGCTACTCCTCTCTTTTGCTCTCTGCTCTTTGCCGTTGCCAAGAAAGGGGTGGCTCTCTGCCATGTGCCTCTCTGCTTTGGAGTCAACTAAGCATAGACAGAAACCTCCAGCAACTGTGAGCTAAATAAACCTTTCCTTCCTTCACGTTGTGTATCAGGTATTTGTCCCAGTCATGAGAGAAGAGTAACTGAGACTGTGACCTTCAACTTCTTGTTAAAGAATGAGAAAGTGATTTACTTTTAGAGAAATAGGTGGAAAAACATGGACGAAATTTTTAAAAAGAAATTCAACCCACTGCATGCAAGTCAGTAAGTAGACAAAAAGCAAAGGGGGAAAAAATGAAAAAGGGAAGAAAGTAGCACATATAGTATTTCCTACTGGTTGGACATGTCATGTACACGGTGTCACCTCCTCAAGGACATATACACCCAGCTCCACTGTCCATGAAGAACCAAGAGCCCAGAGGGACACCTCACTCAGTGGAAGAACTCACAAGGGGCTGAGGGCAAATATATGCTGAGGGCTCTTCGCCACACCCTCTCACACCAAAACTGGCTGTGCACAGTCAGATCTCGAGAATCTTGTAGTGCTGCTGATGAATTTGAACAGTCTTTCATAGACCAAAGATGTTTGGAATAAATGCTGTATTTTTTTTATTTTAGTAAAAAGGCCATTTTCAAAAATATAGATAGTAGATAGGTGGTAGTAGAAGCCAGAAATTTAAAAGAGTAGAAAAGATAAAGAAGCTGGTGGTGGGGGGGATCCCCCAGATCAGACCCAGTGATGCGCTAAGTGAAGGTGATAGCAGTGAGTGAGACAGAGAGTGGGTGAATTGCTGAGCTCTTCCTCAGGTTTCGTCATCTTCAGGTTTGGCAACTGCTTTGATGTGGCATGGAGGTCCAGGACCACTTGGATGGGGTGGCGCTCAAGGGTGGTATCACAGGTAGAGGCAGTAAATACCAAAAGAAACAATCTGTGTAGAAGCACAAGATAGAGTTCAAGTTGTTTCAGTGGTGAATTTGAAATAGAGATGTCCATGTTCCACAGATGAGGAGGTGTCTGGGACTAAAGTTTGGATAACTGAGGGTTGGCAGGGGAGACAAAAAGTGATATTAGGGAAACAAACAGAGTTAAGAAAGCACAGGACGAGGAGAGAATCCTGAGGGTATCAACTTTTTAAAAATAAATTCTCCATCCTATGCAAATCTATTAAAATTTAATTAATAAGTGAATGTACATATTTAATGTAGTTGTCGCATTGTGCAACTAATGCGGTGATTGTGCTTCCTTAAGTCACAACATGCCCAGAGATGTCAGCATAGACCTAACGCAGGAATTTGCCAGTGTATCCTTAGGAAATTTGACTTTGTGGGCAGCCACAGCAAAAGAAAATGTTAAGAGAGGACAAGAAGGACAATGTAAGGAAATGACACCCTGGTAGGAGGGAACCATTGTAAACATCATAGAAGGTCAGTCCCATGTCATTGTCCAGAAGGACTGTATATGTATGGAGTTAGTCCTGAGAATTTAACAGCTGCTCCTCTGCAAAGAAAATAGAAGAAAGTTTGATTGAAGAGTCGTTGATTCTGTTTGCCTGGCACTGTGTGAGTCCTAGACCCCCAGAGTCTAGGAGAAGAGTATGCCAGCTCCACCTCGCAGCCGTAATTGAGCCTCACTGTACCATGCCAGAAAATTTCTTGGCATTTGCAGGCGTACCGTGATGGCCATCCTCAAATGCCACATGTCTACCATCCTTAGAAAACTTTCTTCATGGACCAGCCATGTCTTCAGATAGAGGTACATTCACCCTGAAGTTGCTGAGGATTTCTAACATACCAGAGATGTCCCGAGAGGTGAAGCAGCCCTGGGTTCCCTGGTTATAGCTTCTCTGTTTGTAATGACTCAGTCTTCCTCCCACCTCCTGACACAGTGCCAGGTCAGGCTTGTGGCACCCTTCAATCAATTCATTCCACACTGCTTTCCTCCTGTCGGTTCATCCTGACTACCCTGATCCCCAAGGGGCTGGAAGAGCTCAACTCCTCTCTTCAGTGTCTCCCACCAGAGTCACTCCTCCTCCTGATAGAAGAGATCCACCCCTTGGCCTTCAGCTTTGAACCTCACCTGGCCCAAAGCCACATACTTCACAAGTAATAGCTTTGCCAGTTTGCTCATTGTGTTACATTTCCTGAGTCTACTTCCATAGAGTCCACCTTCTTTAGAAGTTTTTCCCCTGCACTGTGGCTAAGAGCAGCAAGCTCAAGGGACTCAGAGCAGTCTCCACACAGCAAGAGCTTGGCCGCCTCATGAAGAGCCTCTTTCCCTCCTTGTGTGTCTGTCACATGGATCTGCTCCCTAGAGCTAATGGTGTTTGCATCTGCCTATCTGATAAGAAGTCCTAGCTTATTGAGGATGGTATGGGCTTTTTAGTGTACCTTAACAGCACATAGTGATTGCATTCATCTTGGATAGTTGACACATACACATAACACACGCTCACTCTTCATATGCCCCCTTCTTGTTTCCTTTATCCTCTCTCCCTCTGTCTTTTGGTCTCCTTCCCATTTGCCAGAGATCTAGTTCCTGTCCTATTGTCCATCTTTGTTTTGTTCTTTATTTATGCTTTGAGTTTATCTTACCGTTATTAAAGGTAAGAGAAGCCACGCGATATTTAAGCTTGTGCATCTGATTTATTTCACTTAGCATTATGTTTTCTAGGTGCATTTATTGTCCTATAAATGATTCAACTCTATCCTCCTAAATAGCAAGGTAGTGTCTACGGGGTGTAATTACCATGCTTTCTTTATTGATTCATCTGTTGCTGGATATAGTGCACATTTCTAAGATCTAGCTATTGTGAATTGTACTGTCATAAAAATGACTATGTGTTTGTTATAAGAGTGTAATTAATACATTGGATACACAGAAATATCTATGTCATCACTTTCATATTGTTAGAACAAAGTAGCTGGCACCACAACTTGAAGTGGAAGGACTCATGTTTTCATGGAGTACAGTCCATGGTTGGCCAAGTGCAGCAGAGTATTGGCATGGCACAGGGACTTTGTGGAGAAAACTGATGAACCAGGCAGCCATGAAGCAGAGAGGACACAGGAACAAGAAGACAGCCTTCCAGTCACACTCCAATGACACCCACCTTGTTTGACCAGGCTCTACCTCTGAAGACCATTCTTTAGAGTACAGCATTTGGTTCTTAGTCCCATAACTCTCCTAAGCACCCCATCATGTAAATGTATTCAATCTGTCTCAAAGAGTTGCCAAAGTTTTAATACTTCAAGCATTGTTTTAAAGTTGAAAGTCTCTCCAAATCTCTCCCGTGACTCAAGGCAAGCTATTTAGCTGTAAACTCCAATAAAAATTAAGAAGAAAGTTAAATAATCTCCAGCAAACAATGGCACAGCATAAATATGAGGGCAGAATACATAAATTAAGATTTGGGTAAAAGAGAGACCAAAAGCCAGCAAAGCAAACATTAAATACTACAACTCCATGTCTTACATGCAAGATAGTAGCTCCAAAAGACTGGGGCAGCCCCACATGTATGGCCTTACTGGTTGCAACCCATAGAGCTTCTCTCAGCCTACACTGGCTGCTTCTGGGTTTTTGCAGTAGATATTCCACACACCTGGCATCTACAGTTTCCAGGAATCTCCACAGTACCTTCACCTCCACTCTCACAGCCTTACTCATTACTGTTCCAGGGGCTCACCACTTGGCCTCCCAAGGCCTTAAATCTGGGTGGAAGCTTCATCACCTCATACCTCTTACACTCTGCATGCCTAAAAAAACAAAGCAACGTAGATGGCACCAATATCTGTCACCAGCTCAAGCAGAAGCTGGGCCCCCTTGGACCATGGCTATAGAAACTTCTGAGTGCCTACATGGGTGGAAAAATGAAACATACTTGGGAAACCAACTGCCCAGGCATTTCTTCTTTTCCAGGTCCACTGGGACTCTCTTCTGAAAGCAAAGTCTTTCATGAGGATTTGCCTTTTTACAACAGCCTGTGATGGGTACAATCTGACCATTTCTTGAGATGCCCTTACAGCATCTTTTCTGTTGTCCGGATGTAAAAAATACTTGGCATGTTTTAATGCATTCTTTTTTCCAACCACACCGCCCACACCCCAAATTTTTCCCATGTCTATATTTTGGCCACGCTACAAGTTTTCACATCATTCAATTCACTTTTTGATCCTGACCCACACCATAGATCTGGCTAAAAACAGCGAGAAATACTCATGCCATGGCCTGAGTGTTGAGCTCCATTAAAAATTCCCTCTGTAGGTTAATTAGTCTGCCAACTTTAAATTTGGCCTTACACAATATCTTAGGACATGAGCCAAATATGGAAAAATATTTTTTTGCTAAAATGTAACATGTATGTTCTCTAGACCAGTTTCCAAATAAATTCTCATTTCCCATCTAAAACTGCTTGAACTTGGCTTTACTATCCACATTTGTATCAAACATTGTGAGCTGCAGCCAGAATCACCCATCAAGCTTGATGTACAGTATTCTAGGGGTTATCTAGCCAGCATCTCTAAAATTCTCAAACTTTTCCTGGAAACCAGTTCCAACGGCTCCTAAACCATAAATTCAGGTGTAATCCCAGTCACCCCCTCTCTTCTGTGTCACCATTTCTGTATTAGTCACTTTCTCATCTCTGAGCTCAAGTACTCAACAGCTGAAATTTACCAAAAGAGTGGTTTGTTTTGTCTCACAGCTTTTGGAGGACTTAGTTCCTGGTCAGCTGTCTTCAAGGAAGAAAAAGCATGGTGGACAGGTGTGGCAGGATACAACTCTTCAAATCAGGGAGGGTTAGGATTGGGGAGAGTGAGGATGGAGGGGAGGGGAAAAGAGAGAGACAGAGACAGAAGGACAGTGACAGAGAGACAGACAGTGTTATAGTTTTATCTAGTTGTCCCCCCAAAGCCTCATGTAAATCATGGGCCTGTCAAGCTCGTGGCTCAAGGGGCAGGGCCAAAGCACCAGGGGTGGGGCTTGAGGGGCATGGCCAAGAGAGACCCAAACCATTAAACTGACAGCACACACTATCAGTGGTCCTCCCCTCCCCCAGGGGGCTGTTGTCTTAGATGGATGGAGTGGATCATCCTGGAAGGCAGTGCAGTATCTCAAGGTCTTGTTATAGAATTCAGGCTGCTTTAAACTATGAGACCTCCAGTAACTGTGAGCTAAATAAACCTTTCCTTCCCTATGCTTGCATGTTAGGTATTTGTCCCAGCAAAGAGAGAAGAGTAAGACAGAAAGAGAGAGAGAGAGAGAGAGAGAGAGAGAGAGAGAGAGAGAGAGAGAGACAGAGACAGAGACAGAGACAGAGACAGAGAGACAGAGACAGAGACACAGAGAGACAGAGACAGAGAAGGCCAAGAAAACCCTTTCAAGTCACATCCTAAAGACTTGCCTCCTCTGACTAGGCCACTGTCAGAAAATGAGACTTCTAAGATATTTTAGTTCTAAATTATCATGGCCTTTCATTCTTATAGAGAGGGAAGGGAGAGATTCACAGTGCACTTTTAACATCTGTCTCCAAAAAAACTTCTTTGTTCCTACCTACCCTGGATAAATTTATTTTCTTAGTATGTGATGAGTTAAAATATTAACAAAATACTCTTCGTTATGTACCATGACATTTTGCATATCGTCTGCTATCTCCTTTGATTTTCAACATGCATTGATATGCTTCATTGAAATTTGTGAAGCATAAAAATTTAATATTTAAATTTTCTTTCACATTTCTTTGCAATGAGAAAGGTAAGAAGTAGGATACTAGCCTAAGAAAAGCCTAGTATTTCTTAAATGCTATTTTTATGTGATACGTGAAATACTTATTCAAAATTTTGTTTACACAGGTCTACCACAGAGAAAATAATTAAAATATATAATAATAAAAACATATTTATAGTTATGTGCTAATAACTTCTGTAAGATGAAGCTAATAATGTCTACTTACATAGAAAGTTTACGAAGACAAAGTAAGTGAAAAATTACAGGCACATTAAGTGTACCAACCCCACAAGGGGCCAAAAATCTGAGATTGGAATATTAAGAACAAGTTAATGTGATTTTTAGAAATGATGTGAAGCTCTTCTTTCAACTCAACTATGCACTTATCATTTTTGTCAGTATTTCAGTAACTTATTTTAGATATGAGAAGATTTATGCTTCATTAAAAAATCTCAGTTTCTTCTAAGTCCCTGCAGATTGGCTTTCCTATTCATCTCCCTCTTTTACATCCTACACTTTTCAGTGTCATTTAGATGTGAGTATGAATATACATAAATGTATTGGCTCTTGCCGTTTTCCTTCCTAGGAACATTCTGATTCTTTCCAGGATTTCTTAACAACAAAGCATGGCAGACCTGGGGGTTCACACAACAAAAATGCATTTCCCACAACACTGGGAAACCCATAAATGGGTTTGAATTTGAAGCCTCCACTTCAGCCTATAGGTGTCACCGTCTGAGCACGTTCAACGGTCCCTGCTTGATTTACAGGAAGACAAAGCTCAAGGTCCCTGCGGGCCCACATGAGGCACTAACCCTGCCAACGAGAGTCACGTCCTCATGACTTTATTTAGCCCTCATCACCTCCTGATAGAGCAACTTCAAGTTTAGTCACACTGAGAGCCTGAGATTCAATATGTGAATAAAAAGGATGGGAACAAAGTTAACTTCATCACAAAAAAACTTGTAGAATGACAAGGAAAGACAAAATGGCCAGCCCCCTCTTCGTCTCACCATACATCCAAGGGCTCAGTTCCCTCTTCCTTCCCTCTTCCTATTTTCCAGCCAGTTTTCCTGACAATCTTGGCTCCATGATGAATGATAAGAAATCCAGAGCCAAAGTTGGTGCTAAGAACAGGTAGATGCTCATTCTGTGAAAGCCTCAAGCAGCCTTGAGTCCAGAGACTCGAGACCATGCAGAGTTTAAGGTCAAGCTCCACCCCAGAGTGGAGTTCCCGGCATCAAGATCTACTGTTAAGTTTCTTTACATTTCTAAGCATAATGAGGAGAAATCCCCACTATCAACCATTTGCTAGCTCATTGTCTTTAAAAATTCAAAACTTTTAACAAGTCTCAACATACTGAGAACATAAATAAGAGCATAGATACAAAGAATCTTTACATTATTATTTGCTAATTTATTTTTCAACTGTTATTTCTAGATCTTAAAATGACAATAAACTCGAATAAAAGTATAAGAAAAAGAACCATATTATATAGCATTATTAATCTTGAATATTCTTTGATAAATTAACAAAATAAACCTCCAGTTTACCTACAATTAAATCAGTAATACTACATGCCTGAGATTGAGCCAAATGCTTAACGTTCATATTTTTTATTTTTATATTTTAAAAAGTGAACCGTGGTAGCAATGGATAGAAGGGGACCATGTGGCTGAGTGCATGAGTGTACACATCATGTTACTTTTGTAATTTATTAGAGGGCATAACCATGCCATGTTCCCTACCAGACACAAGGCACCTATCAGACTCTAGGATAAGCCAGGAACTCAGTAAAATTACATTAATCAGTTAGCTAGATTCAATTGAATTCTAAGACCCAAACCACTCTGTATGGTGGAAACTAAAATTATGAGACATTGTCCTCTGACATCAAAGTAGAGGAGAGACAGCTTCATGCCTGAAGTCATTAGGGGCTGATTAGAGAATAAATATCTTGAGATAACAATGCATGATGATTAATATGTCGCTAGGTGTGAACAACTGCACTTAATATCAGAACCAGACAATGGTGTTACATTTCGTCTACTATAGCTCAGCACGGATCTCTTCCTCTTGTATCCAAAACAGCAGTGTCCATATTCCGTGGCTATTTGCAGGGTTAGGGCAATTCCAGCCTTGAAGTAGGGATGAGCCGGCCTCTGCTCCTGCCCCAACATGCTTCTTTGCTAATGATACCCAAAGTCTTGACAGAAAAGAACAGGTGTTGCTGTGCCTATTTAGTTGCTGTCTGCCTCATCTATGAGGCTACGATGCTTTCTGATATCTTTAATACTGACATAATGGCTAATAATATGAGTGAACTGAAAGACTATCCCACTGTCCTTGTGTGGTATTGAGCAGGGCGCAGTGAGCCCGACCACAGATATCCCGATCTGCTCCCCACAGGGGTCAAGCCTTGATGAAGCAGGGAGCACAGGGAAAACTGGCCTGCGCTTCGTGAGAGCTTTGCTTTAAAAATCCATAAGTGCTTTTAGTTGAAACTTAGTGAAACACCAAGGAATTAAACATAAAATAAGCACAGATTAGAGGACAGAAAAGATCATTTCTATCCTCAAAAGGAACTGCTTTCTATGCTAAATAGTTTTGCCGCAGACAAAGTACTTTGAAGATTTCCCTTTGTTTAATCTAAACCAGTAGTTTTTCCAACAATGTTTTACAGAGAAGCTTTCAGGGTAACACAAATGTTTGATAGAAATAGAATTCTAAACATATCTTCACTATTTTAAGAACTGGAAAAATGTGTGATACAGTAGACAGCACATTTTCACAGAGAAAGACCACGGTGTGTACCCCGACTCCTAGGTTAGCATGTTCCTACGCAGATGTCAAAGTACATTTTGCCACCTCTGGGTATGTTTTGAAAGTCTTACAAAGGTCGTGTTATGAAGACACTCACGATTGTCGCACTAGTGTTTTCAAGTACAGACATAAGCATGCCCGTTCTCATAAAAGTGAGTGAATGAGGACCATTGACAAAATGCCGCAGTGCCATGCAACCAAGACAAGTTGTTCATCTAAGCAAGATGCTGAGCCCTGGTCTCAAGTGGTACTTGTTCTTGTTATTAGAACAGCCTCATTTTGTGTG
>PVKN010033631.1:0-12111 GCA_004027915.1 Capromys pilorides
TATGCCATTAGCACTCAAAAATTTCTCAAGGAAACTTTGTATAGGTGTCTGAAGAAAGGCTGTCAGCACATGCTCACAAGCATTATATGGGTCCTTTTCCTTGAGGGTACATAGTGTTGTGTTATTACCCAACAAATGCAATTAATAGGCTTTTAAAACTTAAAAAACTTTGTCCATCATTATACTGGTAATAGAGGTAACTGAAAAATGTTTACAACTGTTCAGCAGTTAAGGTACACCTATTCAATGTGTATACGATCTATTTCATTTCTCTGTAGCTTTGAGTGGCCTCCATAACAAGATTCCCAATAAATGACAAAGAATTGGAGTTAAGAGGCATTTCACAACTTTGTTATAGAAAATCTCTGCCCTACAGATAGGCAATAATGGAATCTCAATTTCTCCAGAAAAATTTATTTCACATCTTTAAAAGTGTGTGCTATATGCAGTTACTATTTTATTGTTTCAGCACTCCATGCTTATATTCTTTCAGGGCAAGGATATTGAAGTCAGTGTCACCCATAGGAGGGTAAATGACAATGATAAAAATCCTCAGCTATTATTTGATGGTGTAGTCTTCAAGACAGGACTGTGTTTTTTGCTTCATATCTGAAATTGAACAGATCCTAACATAGAATATTCTCTACACTATTTGTAACCATTTATTTTGTATATGTAAAAGAAGATAAATGGTACTTATCTACTTTATATGTTCTAACTCTCTCAGTCTTCTGTAACTTCTCATCATCACAGCCCTAACACATGAGTGTGAGACACAGGTCTCATTCCCTAGATCACTCCAAAATTCTTGTGTCTAAGCAATCCAAAGTTCACAGAACTTCACAGATTTAAGAAAGAGGGCCACAGAAAGGGCTAGGGAAGTAGCTCTGGGGCACAGTGCATGCCTGGCAAGTGCAAGCTTATGAGTTCAAACCCTGATCCCACAAAAAAAAAAAAAGAAAATGCCTTTTAAATTTCTAAATTAATTGCCTACATAAGGATTACAGAGAAGACACAATTTTCTTAGAATCAAATGGAAAAACATATTAACATTCTATCAGATGGCACTAAAATAGGCACAAACATATATACCTCTGTTGTGTCCTAAAAAGGAGACATAGGCTTTCAAACTGCCGATGTCCACTGAGCATCTCTCCTACACTTGCAAGCATACCAGACCTGGAAGTTGCCTAATTTCTGTTATAGATTAGAAATATTCAAAAGTCCTCATCCTCAGGCTTGTGCCAAGCTGCCATCCCACTCCTGATGACCTCTTAAAGACAAACTCTTTCTCACAGAGCAGCACCATAGAATTCTCAGTAATTGTCTAATAGGTCACCACTACCCACGCACACATGGCTGCTGAGCACTTCAATGGCTCTTGGTTTTGAAGTCACATTTATTTATAGTTTTACATAACTGTATGAACACAGATGACTACTGGGTACTATAAACAGAACAATATAACTTCAATACACTTCTCTCCAAAATGTAATGAGCACACCCATTCAAAGATATTGTGTAAAACACAAAAATTTTGTCAGTAAATTTGTGAAATTTTCTTCCACGTCAAACAAGGGTCCAAGTGACTGCAATGCAGTTGAGGCATGATAGCCTCACCAGGCAGCAAGAAGTATGTTGGCTTCACGCCTGACCCTTGATGATAACCTCAATTTGTTCCTACCTTTAAATTTTTCTGAAAGGGGAAATGTGATTGTCACTGAAAACCTGGTATTCGCAAACTATTGTTGGCCGGTGAGCGGTAGACACTGAATTGCTAACTGAAGGAATGGGGACAAGGCAGCCTGTGAGGCACTGTGGAAAGCAAGATCAGCCCTTCTACGCCAGCAGGTAACTAGGTCCACACAGGCCTTAAACCTAGAAAATGGATAATGTTACTTCCTGTGAGGTAACCACCAAAAGAAAAAGAATTTGTAAAAATTACTTGTAGTACATAGAAGACCCTGCATATGAAGTTTCCAATGTGTAAAGGTTGGAATTTGGCTAAACATATCAAGTTATGGTTTCAGTGTAGAGCAATAATTATTACTTTTATACTGTAACGTTACACAGAATGACCTTAGTGGATTTTTTTGTTAATTCTGTGAATTGGAAGGTGTTATTCAGCTTGATGTACTTACTAATGTTCTGATACAGAATTAGTGGTAAGTAGCAGGGTCACAAATCTCCCCAGCCAGGCCCAGCAGTAACACTTGCCAAGAGTTACATCTTCAGACCTGGTTTTTTGTTTTGTTTGTTTTTTTTTTCAGAAGTAGATGACAGCTAGAACTTTTAAAATTGGGAAGAAAATAAAAAATCTACCATGGGCTCCCCTTTGTACAACTCCTCCACCAAAACAAGTGAAAAAAGAAATGTATACATACCCTTATCAAGCACAAAGATTTGTCATTGGAAGGTTGTAAAAATTAAGCATAGTCATTACAAGTCTATACTATATACATATACATATATGTGTAACTATTTATATTTTTATATATAATGTATATTATCATTTTTTTTTCTTCTTTATGAGACTAGTCTTCTTATAAAGTTCAGGCTAGCTTTAAACTCACTTTGTACCACAGACTGGCCTAGAATTTGGAGGGAATCTCTTGCCTCTGCCACCCCAGTGCTGAGATTACAGGAGCTAAACCAGCGGGCCCAGCCTCTTACATTTTTAAAGAATCTTCTCACTGAAAACTTAACGTTGTTTAGGCATCTTACAAACGAACGTATTGCTATAGCCTTTCTTTGCAAATTAGAAAACTAGGAATGTTACACACACTAGTTGCTAGCCTACATTGGCATCATTCTAGAAGACGGAAACCAGCAGCTCAGGACAAAGACAAAGAGAGATGCCTTGAGTCACAGGACCCTCCCGACTCCGCCCTTTTCCCTTCTCTAGGCAACTGCACGTACAGCCACTAGGGTAGGGAGGCGGGAACACAGATTTGTTCCCGCCCGCGCTGCTGCAGTTTCCAAAAAGGTCCGCAAGAGGGGTATATAAGGAGCCACTGCGCGATCTTAATGTTACTGTAGCTCAGCTCCTGATAACTAGGTATCATGTCTGGTCGCGGCAAAGGAGGCAAGGGTCTCGGTAAGGGCGGCGCCAAGCGCCACCGCAAGGTGCTGCGCGACAACATCCAGGGCATCACCAAGCCCGCCATCCGCCGCCTGGCGCGGCGTGGCGGCGTCAAGCGCATCTCCGGCCTCATCTACGAGGAGACGCGCGGGGTGCTCAAGGTCTTCCTGGAGAACGTGATCCGCGACGCCGTCACCTACACGGAGCACGCCAAGCGCAAGACGGTCACCGCCATGGACGTGGTCTACGCGCTCAAGCGCCAGGGACGCACGCTCTACGGCTTCGGCGGCTAAGTTTTAGGGTTTGGACGGTGCAGGATTAAAGTCAAAAAGGCCCTTTTCAGGGCCACCACTCAATCGTGCAAAGGGCTGAAGCACTGCATTGCGAAGGTAATCTTGTGGGCTGCTAATTCGATTAATACTGTACTGGAATTTTTAGGGAAAAGTAGTATAGAAAAAACAAATGTAAGGTATACTTAGATAATTAGCACTTCATACCTAAAATACAGTTTTTCGATAGTAAGTCCCAATCACGCGCACCCATTGCTACTAACATGGCGCTTCCCGCTTGCTGAACAAAGCAAACCGTTCTTCGCTCCATAACGGTGGAAATTTAAAAGCTGGAAAGATAGTGTATTAGCCTTTGTCCTTTCGCTTTTTGTTCTAATTTCCAGGATATGAAAGCTACAGCTAATACTTAGGTATTTTGTGCTTCCCGAACAGTATTTGAGTTTGTGCCTTTGGAAAAGTTAATTCTCGTTCCTGAACACTCGGTATCAAAAGATCCGAGTTGCGCCATTTTGTGGCTGCCATGAAACCGTTTTGCATTTTTCGGACCGAAGCAGCCATTAACTAAAATAAAGCACAAGTGTGTGCAGTTGTTGCTCTTTAAATAGCAAACTCCCTTGCACTTAGAAAATTCTTTGGTTACCGATCTGCCTAGCAACATCCACGCACCACTTGTACATATATCTGAGATGTTTTAATCCAACGGAGACTCTACTTGTATTTTTTTTTTCCCATTTTGTGAAACATTTAATGCTTAGCAAAATCAGCCACTTGCGCATCTATATCAACTGTGATTATATATATAAATTTAAACATCAACCATTCACTGAAAATATTGTTGCTACCATTGCCAGTGACCACACTATCAAATGCAGCAAGCATTTAATTTGTCAAATATGATCCTGTCTATTCCTTTTAACATTTCCGGGGTTTTTTGTTGTTAGAAACTTATGCAGAATTTTTCTAGAACACAGTCTGGTATCTGGTACCTAGTAAATATAGGATACATTTGATTGAATGAGTTTACACTTTTAAGGACTGTTTTCACTTATAATTGTTATTAATAAATTAGAATAATTTTCATTTTCATTCAATCATAAAAAAGTAACAGTATACCAGAAGTATGCCAGAAGGCCACATCATTTCTCATATTGTCAAACAAGTATCTTAATTTCTTTAGTATTCTGAAAATTACTGATTTTAAAGTTAGAGTGAATTAACATTTTTTCGTATTTTCAGTTGCTCAGATATTTTGAAGAGTTTCAGGTTATTTTCTGACTTGACCCCATCCTACCTCTTACTGACTTTTTTCAGTTTGCATTTCTGGGTTGCATTACTTTGATTTTTACAGTGATTTATTGTGTAAATAACTTCAGAGATCCTGTTTTCACATCGGAATGTGCTTTAAATGGCAAGACATCCAGGCTCTGCGTAGAATTGAATATATTGGCCTTCTCATCCCCTTAGCATTTGCCCTGCCTTAGTGCTTTCTTGTAACCAGCCAAAGGTTCTCTACGTGCCACCTAAATTCTAATCATGTGTTGCTCTTTCCACTGCCATCAGAGATGTGAGCCATTTGCAGACGTCGCCGCCTGTGTGCCAAATTAAGTCCCAAGTGCCGAAAGAAGCTTCACAGGTTCTCCCAGTATTTGCAGAACAGCACCTCAGACTCTGTACCTTTTCTGACACCTGCCTGGCTCCACCACCTCGTCCCCAGTTGTAGATTGTCAAGTAGCATGTAGTGACCACTTGTCACAAATCCAGCTTTTAGTAGTAATCCTTTTAAGTCCAGTTTCTTCCACAAGTAGACCTTAAATCCTTTGAGAGGTTCTGCAGCTTCTTTGAGAACTTTGCATGGTTCCCTCAGGTACAGTCGCTGTTCAAGGTTCTTATGCTACATAAAGCACAATGCACACATGTCCCTATGTAGGCACAGGGTTTTGTGACTACAGCGATTGAACACTTAGAACAATTGATGATATTTAATGGTTGTTTTATCAAAAAATTGTGAGGTCCTGCTTACACAGTACCTTCATTATTGTGTCCTCAGGACTTACAAAAACATATGGCACTTCTTACATACTCTTTACAGTGTTTGTCCTTTCATTTTACTCTCACTTGAAACTTGCAGAACAAAAAATTTGAAAAATATCAGGCCACCAATTTCCATTATAAATTTGTGAAATTCACAGGTTGAGGAATAGACCAAACTCACCAAGGCTTTAGAAGTAAAATTCTGTCTTTCACACAGATAGCCATAGCCTAAAATTCACTAACCCATGAAACATGGAAAAGACCACATCAGAATGTAGAATACAAGAGAGCAGAGACTTCTTACATCTGTTTCTTCTCTTAGGATAAAACCAGTATGGTTTTCGTTGTGTTTTGTTTTGTTTTGTTTTGTTTTGTTTTGTTTTGTTTTGTTTTAGTGGTAGTGATGCATGGAGAAAAAACTGATCTCAAGTGAATGACCTCGAACTGATATAGGGAACCTCCAAATGATAAAGGGAAAACTGATCTCCCAACCTGAAAAGTACCTGGGACAAGCTCATGTTCTATAAAACTGAAGAATAAATTTTAGGAACAAACGGACATTATGAGCAGAATACATTTATTAAAGGAAAGAAAGCTCCTGTCCCAGAGAGGGACAGAAAGGGGATCCCGAGTGGGATCTCTCTCTTCCAGGAAATTTTATATAAGAAAACCACATGGTGAGGCAGACTTAAGGTTGTGGAGAAGACACTGGAACTCACTTAGGTGGGCATGAGGTGGGACAAAATTATGGTCACCCAATGAGGTTACAAGTACCATTGTTCAGGTAAAATAGATTAAATCCAGTCTCTTCCTGTTGGGGTTGGGTTAGTGACTCAATTGGGCTCTTTCAAGGTGATTAATACCTACTTAGAATATTAATCCCTGTTGCCCATCCCTAGGGAAGTATGGAGCTGTATTTGTTTACTCTTGTCTTGAGATCTGGCCCACAGCAGAAGAGTGTCTGTTTATAGTTGTGAAATCATCTTGTCTTCCATGTCGTCCTTGAGGGACTGGCCCTAACTGCCTATGATATTTCTATCTAATTCAGCTGCCTACATTAGCAGTCAGGGCTTCCAAAGTGTCCAGTTTCTGATTCAACAATGTGACCCTCCTAGCAATATGAAGTCATATCTGCAGCTCAGCCTTTGATCTTATCTCCTACAGGATTTTTCTTCTCGTACAGTTTTCTCACCTTGAGCGTGGATCTATATAGTGTTGCAACACTACTACTATATATTCAATCTTTTCATTTTTATTAGCACCTGTTTCATTAGCAATTATATCATCATAGAAGGTTGGAACTTGCATACAACACATCTTTATTTTTTTTTTTTTAAATTTTTTTTTTAATTTAATTTTATTTATTTATTTGTTTGCTTGTTTCTTTATTTACTTATTTTGTGGCTGGCTCAGCCTGCCCTGGTGGTGGGGCTGGCGCAGCATGTGGTGCCGGGGATCGAACTGCAGTCCCTGCAGTTGCCTGAGCTTTCCTAAGCAGGCGCTTTAGATCACTGAACCATCTCGCCGGCCCCAACACATCTTTATTTTTGAGTCCACTCCCCACCTCTCCCCATTTCTTAGTCTGCTTTCCATTTCAATATACCCTTAAATACATCTTATCATTTAAGGATTCGGAGGCCTTTTTTTGAAATGTTGGAACTATTTTGTGTTAGAGGATTGTGTACTTCAAGGGCTTATACTTATTTAACAACTGTGTTAATAAGTCTTTACGTTTCATAGAACATATAAGGAGCATGTCTCCCCCTCGTCCCCCACCACAAAGATGCCTGTTCTACACTCCAGTTTGTGAATGTTTCCTTCTCTTGGTAACAGGGAAATTTCAAGTTTAATTGAGTTAGGAAGTTGGACAGTTGTGTATGGCAGCACATACTAATAACGTCACGACGGTGGAAAATTTAGACAGAAAGATCACAAATTCAAGTCCATCCTAGGCAGGGTCTGCCATATAGCTCAGCAGATTAAAGCACCTGTTTAGGCAGACACAGGGACCAGGTTTGATCTCCATCCTGCCAGCCCCGTCCCTAGGCCAAGCTGAGACAGCAATTGAGACTGGGCATGGTGGCACTCACCTATAATCCCAGCGCTTGGGAGGCTGAAAGCAGGAGAATCACTATGAGTAATACATTAAAAACAAGCCCAGCCTAGGCAATTTAGTGACTTTGACTCAAAAATTTAAAAAAAAAAAAAAAAAAATCATGAGGTGGAGGATGATAAAATTCATTGATACCTCAATACTGGAGGAAAAAAGAAAAAAAAATAACAGCAGAGTTTTCTCACCCTGAGATTTACTCTTTACAGCTCCTATGTCCTAGAACTAGAACACCCTTGCCCTGAGCCCATATCAAGCTTTAGGCCTTGAGTCCAATGCCAACTCACTGTTTCCTGGCTACTCTATTCTAGAAGGACAGCCTACAATCCAATCACTCGTGAGTTGTTTCTTTCCTCTACGCAAATAAACTTCTATAGAAATAGCTACCTCTAGGCCTCTCTTTTCTGTCCCCTTGAACAATGACTCTGTGGGCTGATGGCTTTCTAGTTTGCTACTACAAGACTAGCATCTAGCATAGTGCATAGTGCACATGGTATAAACAGAGGTAAAGTAAAAATCACTAAAAGCAGAGACCCAGCTGCCTTTTTTTTAATGTACTTATTACAGTGTCTACAGGGTCTCACTCTACAGATCAGACTCATAGTGATCTTCCTTTTTTCAGCTTTCCAAATGCTGGGATTACAGGCACGATACCTTGCCCAGTCTCAATGTCCATCTCTGCTGTGCCCGGGGTGTGGGAGGGGTGGGGGGTAGGGGCGGGCGCCCAACAGAACACATAGGGATAGAATCCTGGTTGCTGCCCTGGTTAAACAGGCCCTTTAATGTGTTGAGCTATCTGACCAGCCTTCAATTCCCTTTTTTTATGAGACACTCCTACCAGCAATTTTAGATTATGATCATATGTTTGACCAATAGATAGTATCAATATAGCATAGCAGTTAAGGGCAAAAATCATTAGATTTAGAGAAATACAATTTTTTAATTGCTAGTCTGATTGAAGGTAACCATGATTAGCAAGTAAATGAATGGTTACTAGTTCGAAGGATATTTTGAAGAAAGAAAATGGGAACTTTCAGTCCTAGATCAAAAGATGGTCTCAAATAAGACATGTCGTCTCTCCTGTGTGGCTTCAGGCTTCGACCTCAGCTCTGGATTGACAATTCTAAATTTTTAAAACATTACATTTAAAATAAATCTACAACACATGGATGAAATTGACTTTATTTCCAACAGATCTTGAAACTCTAGAAGAAACTATAACAAAATAGACTCTGAAATTGGAAAAGATGGCATTTTTTTTCTGGCCCTGACAATCCCAACATTTGAGGCAGGCAGCTACTTAGGGTTAGCTCAGGCAAATGTGCTGCTCTCCTTCCCCTCTCCTCTGTGTCAGGGTCTGTGAAGAGTAGGGTATGTTACCCCACTGAAGGTAATGGCTTAATCTATGTCTCTCTCATCTTTGCTACTATTCAAGGTGCCACTCCATCCTCATGTCACACCCTGCTAGCATGCAGAGTACATCACGGAAAGGTTCTGAACTTCCATGTATGAGGTCCTTCCACAGCCAAATGCCATACCTGCCTCTCGATTCACACGTTTCCACTCTGCACTGCACTGAACTACTCACTGTCCTTTGTACATTGGCCAACATTGTCTGAAATATTCTGTCTCCATAATCCTTTACACTGTCTAACTTGGTCAAAGAGCAAGTGGAATAATATGTACACTTATGACCTCAATCAGGGAACAGGGTCCTGCTACTTCCTTCTCTCTGCGGGAAAATTGTTCTTTGCAATGATCTTATCTAGAGAGCCTCTCTCATTATGCTACTCATTTTCTGATACCTGCTGTCATCTGTGAGGCTTCTTTTTAATAAACTATTATAAAAAATTCAACAAAAGATGAAAGTCAAGTTTATTGATCTTCTAGCTCCTAGACACAATAATAGTGATTTTCTATATCTATCTACATGGAAATCTCCAATGGTTTATCATGAAACTTAACCTGTAAGTACTTCAACATAACCCCTATGAGAAAAAATTCTCATAATTGAACCATATGAAATCTTAAAAAGTCCTTAAGATGGCTTTCCAATTCCCACAGGTGTCCTTCACATGAGTTTTTCAAACTCAAAATCAAAATGGAGTAAGTTCTGGACCATTTGTATGTTAAACCATAGAAGGCTAGGTGTATAGCTCAGTTTGAAAAAACCTAAGTTCAGTTTTCAATAGAACACACACACACACACACACACACACACACACACATACACACACAGAGTAAAACACTGAAAAGACGTATAATAAGCCGGTTTCTAGATTTTTTTACTTTTCATGGTATTAACTGTGTAATCCTTTTATTCTGCAAATACATGTAAGTATAGTTAAGCTCCAATTACAGCTTTGTCAAAATCATTTTTAATTGTACACACCCAGAAGCACAAAATCAGATTTCTTTTAATAAAGATAAATGTAATGACATAGCTAACACAAAGGTCCCTTCATCTCCCGCAAAAATGACCCGAGCCAGAGGGGGTACACACCTGTAATCTCAGCACTGTTAAGAAATGGAGACAGGGAAACTCCTGTAATTCTGTAACTCAGGAGACAAGATTCCCACGAGGGGAAACCCAGGACACATATGCTGTCTCCAGAGCATACAAACACATTTGACTCTGGTAGCCCAGACCTGGTGGCCCACGCCTGTAATCCCACCACTTTGGAGGCTGACGCAGGACGATCTGCGTGAGTTTGAGACCAGCCTGGGGTACAAAAGTGCGCTCCACACCAGCCAGAAATGTCTAGCGAGACCCTGTCTTGAAAAAGACAAAAAGAAAAACACATTTGACTCTGGAAATCAGGGTATATATTCCTCTAGCTTTAGCACGGTTGTGCTCACGAATCGTTATTTGCAGTAACTAGCATTTCAGAGACAACACAGCCAAGTACCTTAGCCACCTCTCCACAAATAAGCTTAAAAACTAAAAGGTTTAAGAGGTAGTTTTAGTACAAACATCGTCAACTAACCTTTTTACAATTCCAACAAAACTGAACTAAAAGCAGTAAACTGTTTAATCCTTGGCTAACTTCAGGACACCCACTTAGAATCCATGTGATTTCCACCACGTGTGACCCACCTCCTAACACTCCTCAGAACTAGAGAGGTCTTTCAGCAAAGTTACCACACTACCATAGAATCTTGAGCTGATTAAAAGAAGCGTTTTGGCTCCTTTAAAGAAAAAGGGAGTGGCCCTAAAAAGGGCCTTTAGACAGAGCTGGCTTTAAAAGTAATCAGCCGCCGAAGCCGTAGAGCGTGCGTCCCTGGCGCTTGAGCGCGTAGACCACGTCCATGGCGGTGACCGTCTTGCGCTTGGCGTGCTCCGTGTAGGTGACGGCGTCGCGGATCACGTTCTCCAGGAAGACCTTGAGCACCCCGCGCGTCTCCTCGTAGATGAGGCCGGAGATGCGCTTGACGCCGCCGCGCCGGGCCAGGCGGCGGATGGCGGGCTTGGTGATGCCCTGGATATTGTCGCGCAGCACTTTACGGTGGCGCTTGGCGCCGCCCTTGCCAA
Source organism: Capromys pilorides (assembly GCA_004027915.1). Lineage (NCBI taxonomy): Eukaryota > Metazoa > Chordata > Mammalia > Rodentia > Capromyidae > Capromys > Capromys pilorides. The sequence continues at coordinate 11,046 of PVKN010033631.1, forward strand.
GGCCTTTGCCACCCTTGCCGCGTCCAGACATCCCCAACAATCAAACTGTGCTGCAAAACGTAACTTCCCTTGTGTTTGCTAAAAGTGAGAGAGCTGTATCTGCTCATAAAGCACACTATCGGACCTATTTGAAGACTGCAAGCAAAAAAAGGCGGAATTTTGTTGGGTCCCGCCCTTGTATTAATGGTTGTGGCAAGGCCTAACATGTTGCGATAGGGAGATCACCTAAACTGTTAAAGGAGCTGGGGAGATGGCTCCGTGGCATGAGTGCCTGCCTGGCAAGTGCAAGATCCTGAGGTCGAACTTTGCTCCCGCGGAAAAAAAAAGTAATAGCTTTCAGGTAAGGGAAGTTATGCTGATTAAGTAATTGCTTTTATTATTTCTATCCGTATCTATAGCGATTATTGACACTGCAGCTTGGTCAAATGCCAATAAAAACCGTAGTTTGTCATTGACAAGCAGCACAGCTGTGTAAAAACTAGGCTTAGTTTGGAATGGGTGAGCACCTGCCCTTAAACTTGGAAGGAAATGTTTGCTTTAATTCTTTTAAAGGAACAGCGAGAAAAACAGCAGAGTTCAGTATTTGTGAGGACTGTTAGTAAAAACTACCTAAAGCGTCAAACAGAACGTGGACATTTTTAGTCAATCAGTTTAATGGGTACTGAGATACAGTACTGTGATCCTTGTCAAACCATACTACAAACGCATACATCTTAGGTACCTCCCCTTGACCTTAAGCACTAAGAATCACATTACCTGCATTCCCTGGGATTGCCTCACATACTTGAAACAAGGAAATTTGATGCTTAAGGGAGGTCTTAGCATTAATACACTGAGTCACGACGGCCTGCCAAGCCAAGAAACACCATACAGATGGTCTGAAATTTAAATGAACTTCCCATAAGGTTTGCTGGAGGAGAGAGAACAGCCTTTTCAAGGAAAATTGTAGGTGGCTCTGAAAAGAGCCTTTGGGTTCAGGGTGAACTGGCGCATGCTTCTAAGCCCTCTCGCCGCGAATGCGGCGCGCCAGCTGGATGTCCTTGGGCATGATGGTGACCCGCTTGGC
>PVKN010033632.1:0-11988 GCA_004027915.1 Capromys pilorides
TTTCAGAAAATAAGCTGTTTTCAACTATTATTTCTACATTTTTCTCATGAGTTCAGAGCTTAAATCCAGTTCTAGGATAGCTTTATTTTAATGTATATCTCTTGATGAGATTTCAAAGTTTCCTTTATGTGTCCTCTCATTCTCATCTCTCATGTTAGTCAAGTCATGTACTGACCTGTAGCTATTAGCTTGATCCTGAACTTTGCTCCTCCAAATGCTCATGAATAGTGATAGAGGTAGATAAAAAGAACTGAAAATGTAAATCCAGCCCTGGTTTAGGATAGGTCAGACCTGACCTACCTGGGGGCTGTTGGGAAAAAGAAAATCACTGATAATATCAGAGACGAGTCAAAGATGAAAAGCGGCAAGTAATAAACATAAAGGTGTGACCCAGAACCAAGTTCTGCTTACGTGAAGTCAGTTAATTCTCAACGCAGTCAATTACCAGCAGTCTGAGAGTCGGTGGCTCCCCATTGTCTCTAGAGATTTCAGATGTGTAGAGGACAGAAGCATATCTGAAATTATGAGATAAATTGACTCTCTCTTTCTTAGTATGAGACTCTGGGTTACAGCCACTGAAGAGTTGACCTTGTCAGTCCTATAAATCAAAACAAGCCTGGGAACAGGAGACCTTTAAAAATGCTGATCTTTCCTTTTTGAGGCTTTAGTAACAGATGACAAAAGCTGCCAGCTCCACAATATTCTATCACCCTGAAGAGGGTTCTTTTCCCCAAAAAAACGGTGACCTCTGATTGCTGTAAGCAGCTATGTGTGGATGTCCAGCTGCTGGGAAAGGAGACAGTACTCCTTGCCTGCTCTTTAGTCACTTTAAAATATTGCCTGCAATTAAAGCCAATGAGACTGTAAATTAGAAACTCACCTCTCCCTTTCACAAAGAGAATTATGAAATGATAATATCCGATCAGCAATCAAGTAAAAAACAAAAAGAGCAATAGAAGTTTCAAATTGTTTAGTTAAATTGTAAATTATTTTTGTTATTGTCAGATCTGAGATTGCTTATATCACTTATAATTCTGTGCACTGTAAAAATAAAGCACACTGTACTAAGCTTCTTTCTTACACACATGACAGGTTTCAGAAATCATGTATGAAGTCTGCTTGAAACCTAGAAAGTGAGTCCATGTATTTCCATATTACAAAGGAGGCTAACATGCTTGATGGGTGAAAAAAAAATACAATGAAACCTCGAACACAACCAGCAACCAGCAGCACAGTGACCTTGTCAGCGGCACCCCTGCTCCAGGCAGGAGGGACTGCTGGGCCCAGAATCCATCACTGGTGCATGAAGGACAAGAGCAGTTAACATAGGCATCATTCAGAGGTCTCCACTGCCAATCAGTCCCTCGACCTAAGACCAGAGAAAGGGCAGCCCAGCCTCACACGTGTGGGCTTCATTCTGCACTGAATAGCCTCTTAATTCAAGTAACTTGGAGGTTTCACATAAACACCCATTCCTGGCTAAGTATAAAAATTGAAAAGTAAGACTATACTAGTGACAAATCCCTCAGGGCACCAACAGGCTGGAAGAGAGAAGAAACAGCCCCTTAAAGCAGACAAACCTCTCATTAAAGTTCCTAACTCATCCCTGTGGGCCTTTGAGATTGTAACCCCGTTACCTAAACTGCCACCATTTACTGAGAGTGTGGAGCAGAGACACAGGGAAGCCTTGAGGCATAAAGTCCCAGTCCTCTTCAGGTTTGCCTGCTCCAGACACACCACACAAAGAGGACAGCTCCAGAGTAGGAGAGAGAGAGTGTGTGTTGCCTTTGTTTCCTAAGGCTGCAATAACAAAGTACCACAAACGGATAGCTTGACACCAGAGGCATTTATCTGTTAGGAGGGCACCTTTATGGAGGCTGGAAGTCAGAAATGAGGGAAGAGGCAGGGAGGTTTTGACTAGATGTTGTGAGGGAGAAACCAACCACCCCACACCTCCCTGTTTCTAGTAGCTGTATGCTGTCCTTGGTGGTCTTTGCCTAGTAGAGACGCCACACCACTCTCTGCATCCTGTATCATATGGCATTCTTCCTATGTGGTTCTTCACACCATCTGCTCTCGCACATATGTCTACAAATTCCCTGGATTAAGGTCCACACTAGGCCAGTATGACCACATTATAACTTAACTACACCTTTAAGAACCCTACTTCCAATTAAGGTACCATTTACAAGGTCTAAGTGGCTATGAACTTTAGGGTAGTACCCTTCAACCCACAACAGGTGTCATGAGAGAAATCTAATCAAAATTGTCAGTTATTTGTGACCTAATAGCTTCAAGACCTCCTTTGTGACCTTCAAAGGGGAGTGTAAGGAGGGATCTACAGATGAGATTTTGCTCCTGGAGGACTTCCACCACCTCACATGTTCTGTCTCTTCCCTGTGGTTGTAAGCTAGGGCCCAGTTCCCCACCAGAGCCTAGCAGAGGCTTCACTCTGTGGCTGTCTCAGTGATGCATCAGCAGGGAATTGTGGAAGAGAGTGCATGGCAATGAATAGTGTGTATGAAGTCGGATAGGAGAAAAAATGACGGCTTGCCCGAAATTTTGATTTCTTCTTTATATAACTTAGTTTGTTGGATCAAATTAGACTTTTGATCCATGCCCCTTTTATTGGCAACTCTGCATAATTAATATTTATTTTATTATGAAAGTTATAGCTAAAATTAGAAATGGCCTACTTCAAATTTGAGATTCCGTAGTTTTCTAATCTTCATGAAGTTGAATTGCTTATGAGGAAGGCAGTTTCTTTACTTGTCCCTGGAATCCCTTTACTTGTCCATGGAATCATCCAGACCTCACTGGAATGGAGGGGTGACAAGGAAGAAACAGAAACAGATCTGCACATTCGACCTCTCCAGAGGAGAGCTAGCCTGTAACTGAGTTATCACCTGGACTGAGCGGAGGTGTCTTTGGCTTTGTGCCAGCTCAGAAATTAGAAAACCCAAACACATTAATTGACCCTAATATTCTAGACCTACTTCTTGACTAATAACACCAAAACTTTTCTCTGAAGAGTGGGAAACAGGTGTTAACAAGACTACCTATTGCCGCAAAATACAAAAGTGATTTGGATTTGTACCTGTTATCTTAGTTACTTTTCTCAATGCTAAGACAAAATACGCAGCACCCAAAATTAACCACTTGGCTGCTGACGTATTTTTGGAGTAACATAAGAAGAGAACGATAGTGCTCCTTGGCAGTCAAATGGTTAAAGGAAGAAAGATATATTTAGCTCACAGTTTGTATGGGTTTCAGTCCATAATCACCTGGCTCCAAGGCACCATGGCATGGCAAAGGGTCAACTGCTCATGGTAGCAGAAGACAGCAAACACAGCAAGAGAGGAGGAGACAAGACTCCTTCTTCCCCTTATACTGTTTGCAGACTACTTGCCTTAAGGCAGGTGTAGCACTCAGACCCTTAATCTCAGTATTGGTCCACAAATCAATCACAAACTCTACATTCAGCTGACATGCTTCTGAAAGGCCTGACTTCCATGATTGCCTGTGGCTTTGAACGGGGAACATCTAGGCAGCCTGATGGGACAGTGAACTATCTTGATTTACAGAGAGAACAATTGTTTTCTGATAACATGAAAGTTATAGTCACCTGAGAGCTCTAGAGGATGGTTTTGCCCCTCATCTTAAGGTGAAAAAAACATGTTCTGGATTAGAAATTTAAATGGAGGTCAATGAGAAGAGACTCACTCTAAGGGCAATTTCAAGCAAACTTGTCATTGATCTTTCCATGTAGTGTCTGTGGCAGCAAGAGACATTTCTATTGAACAAGCACCTCAGTGACAAAGTTCCCCTGGAGATAATTTCCTTTCTGTCATAAAACTTGGGTTTAATAAACCACTGAACAACCTGTGTATTTGAGTCAGCCTGAAGAACCACCAGAGGTTCAGACCCCATTGCCCTTGCCTGCAGCTCTGCTCTAAAGAGAAAATCAACTTCTGTTTGCTTAACCAGGTTTCTGTGAGGTCTCACTTTCCCAGGGCAACAGTTATAAAGCCCCATAAAATGACCTGGAAAAAATTAACTGTCTAGTATTTGATGAGTATTAAGGACCATAGATTTAATTTTAGGTATTCTTTATGAAGCTGTACAAAAGATTGTAGGGAATATTTTTCTTGGGCTGATAAAATTTGCAGTTGTATTTATTCACATGGTAAACACTGTAACACTGAAAATGCCATGCCTTGGGAAGAAGAAAATAAAATGAATAACATCCATGTGTTTTTGTCTGAAATTTATTTCTTAAATTGCTGTTAATTTATGCACAATCTCTCTGTGTCTCCATTACTTCATGATTTAAAACCTCTTTCTTTTGAGGACTTATGACCTGAGATAATTTCAGCAAAAATCTATAAGGCATTATCTTCATAATGAGGGGGAGAGATGAAAATTGTGACACATTTTACTGTTTATAGCTTTATGTATTTTTATCAAACCATCATAATAAAGCATATTACTTCCATAATGAGAGAAACTTATTAAAATGAAAAGCATTTAGGAAGTTTATATAATAACCTTAGTACACTAGAATAGATTATAAAGGAATAGGCCAATGAACAAGTGCAAGTATCTTTAGCACTAATTTGCAGTAAAGAAGTCATAAGCAAAAATGGACTAAAAAGCCTACAGCAGCAATGGTGAGCTTCGTGGTGCTTTGGAGGACACAAATAGTGCACTGCAACACACGTGTCATAGGTTTGGCACCACTGACCTAGAGGAAGAAGTGTAAATAGAATATGTGTTGTACATGGAAGGGGGCTAGTAAGGTTTTAAGCACCTTCAACATATTTTGGGTGCTGGCGAATACTTGTATTAAATCTCATTTAATCTACACATTTTAAGGAACAGTGTAATCTCAAGTCTTCAGCTAAAGAAATCTTAAAACAATTAAAATGCTTGGGCTGGTGAGATAGCTCAGTAGATTAAGCACATGCTTAGCCAAGTTCGTGGACTGGGGTTTGATCCCTGGCATCACATGTTGCACTGGCCACACCTCTGGGCATGCTGAGCTGGCCACCAAGTCTGGTGTGGTGGCAGATGCCTGTAATCCCAGTGCTGAGGAGGTTGAAAACAGGAGGCTCACTACAAGTCTGAGATGTATAGGAAGACCCTGTACCACTGTCTTTTGCAGAAGAACAGAAATTCAGGATTACCTAAATAGTAATGTAACTCAGGCTCTCCCAAGCTCCATGGTGTGCTCACAATTTTTGCCTTATTGATTCAAAGATTAAATGACTCTTTTCTTCCATATTTAATAGACATGTAACTTGGGGATGGTTTCTTAACCTCCCTGGGACCTAGTTTGCCATTTCTAAATTGGATCCATAATATCACCTCAAAACCATTTGGTTTTTGAGGTCAAAAACAAAATTATTTGTGAAATATTTGTAACTGTCATGATGCATAGCAAATAACTAATACTTGTTAGCTGAAAAGCATCATTTTTGTAATTATTAGTTTTGGCACCAATATAATCAATAGTCACTTAATATTTTGTTTAAATGGGTCAAGGTTCATACTAGAACTTTTATTTCTGAGACAGGAAGTATAGAATTTCCTAGTCCATGCTTGTATCACAAGCAAAAGAAACTTTATACTGTTGTGACAGATGGAAACTAGTATCCATTCATCATAGCGATAAATGTGAAGATATATATGATGAAAAACTTAGTAAATATTATATCTTAGGTATAGCAGTCTGCCAAGATTCTGGGCCTATAGTCTGCCATTATTTTGATAGAAGGGCTTTACTAAGAGTTTCAAAAGTTCTCACACATACCAGAACCAAACTAAATTTCCCTGATATACTCAGGAGTATAAAAAAGATAGGTTTCTCCATGTCACTTGATGTGTATACAAAATGTGCTGTCTAAAAACGTCTGAGTACTTGTTGATGTCCACATCTATTACTCAGTAGAACACAAGCCTATTTTAACAATGTGCCAAGACCACATTCATTTTTTTTATAACACTTTGACCAAACAGGCCATCAGTACATGCTGGACAGGTTCCAGTAACACGATTCATAGCCTTGCAAGCTTGCCCAATCTACTCATTTGTCCTACATTGTCTCAACATATGATCACCTCATATCTCCAAATAATATCTAGAAATGAGGTGTAAGGTCTTATGCTTTTTTCTGTTTCCTTTTGTCTTAGTTACCTTTCTCTTGTTGCTAGACACAATCTAATTAAGGAAAGAAGGATTTATTTAGCTCACAGTTTGTTGAGGTTTCAGTCCATACTTGGCTGGTTTCAAGGCAGAGTGGCACAGGGCAGCAGCAGCTGCCTCTCTCCCTTATATTATAAGCAAGCTACTCTGGGTTGGGGTGCAGAACTCCCACAATGTCCATGCTCTCCTCTTGCACAGAATGAGGATGTTTACAAAGTAAGAACTCTGGCTTCCTGCTAAGTCACTTAGTTAATCTAAACTTCTCAAGTTAACACAACATATCAACCAGTACACTTTATTATTTCATACCACCAGGCACATAAAAACGTGTTGATTACTGGATTAAAATTCATTTAGTTTTAGAAATGTTCAGGGATACTGATGATACTTCTTGGGATCAGAACCCTAATCCTTAGGCCTCACCACCCATTTTTAAAAATTCATTCATTTATTTATTTATTTATTTATTTATTTATTTATTTGGTACAGGGTCTTATTATGAAGCTTGGACTCATAGCAATCCTCCTATCTCAGCCTCCCCAGGGCTAGGATTACAAGTGTGTGCCACTGTGCCCAGTTTCAATGGCTGGCATGGCATGGGACCGGCATGGCATGTGGTACAGGGGACTGAACCTGGGTCCTTACACTTGCCAAGCAATTGTTTAGATTGCTGAGTATCTCCCTGGCTCCATCACCCATTATTTGATGGATGGGTAGAGGCCAAAGATTTTTGTTAAGAATTTGAAACAAATTATAACATTCCCCCCCCACTTCAGCCAACGCAGCCATATAAGTAATTTTCAAACCTTTCAGACCTTCTGAAATCTCTACACGTACAAAACTTCAAAGCATTTAAACAACTGCCCTGCAGTTGGAAAGATAGTTTAACGATCTAAGCACCTGCCTGGCAAGCTTAAGGACCTGGATTCAGTCCCCAGTACTGTCTACTGTGCCAGTCCCCAAACCTGAGTGTACTCTGCCTGCCACCAAAACTGGGTGCCCTGTAATGCCAGAGCTGAGGAGGCTGAGACAGAAGGATTACTTTGCATCCAAGATGTGTAATGAGACCTTGTACCAAATAAATAAATGAAAGATTAAAAAATTTTTCCTGGCATAAATAGAGATGTTACCAAAATTTTTAGTCACAAAGGTATACAGATAATATTGATTCTTTTCTACAGTACTCAATAAATGTGTCTATGTGCTGAAGTTGATGTGTACGTATCCCCTTCCCAGGGAAATACTTTCTTTTGTGCTCCCTGCCTTCAGATCTACTTTGCACAAAGGCAGTTTTCATGATCCACCCAAGCCCTTGCAGTAATTGTCCTCTCTTCTCTCAACTATTACACTAAACTCTTTTTTTTTTTTTTTCCTTTTAGGTAGCAAAGAAAGCTATTACTTTTCAAAGAAGAGTCTTTTTTTCTTTTTCAGACAAACCACCTAAAAGTACTGTGAAGTCATACAGGTAATGGGTTTCAATAAATAATTCTCATGATGACAGAACATTTAAAGGCTTGACGCACAGACCTTCTCCCATTTAATAGCCCAAATTGTCAAGGACCTTCAAATTCCAAGGGGAAGAGGACGACAGAAGGTGAAGTGCTTAAAAAAATGAGTACAAGAAAGGAGCAGGAAGCTGTTATTATTATTAAAAGAGTCTTGGTTGTGAGGGAGAAGGTCAAAATTTAGATACACCCATAATAAAAGAGTTTGATGAGGACATGAGAGAGAGGGGCTTGAAGAGAACTGATCATTAGGAGTCTATTTAAGGGAAGAAAAGAAAAAGACATTATTTGAATGCATTGTTGATACTGTTTGAACTATATATGCATAAAAAAGGTTGTGACAGATCCTTTGCTACTCATCAGTCAGTATCTTGCATGTGGAAAACCTGGCAAATAGGCTTTTTCATAAAAGTTAAACTCAAAAGAATGAAAATAGTATTATAATTCTGAAAACCTTAATCAATAAACCAAATGCACCACAATTGCTCCCCAAGAGCCCAAGGTGACAAATTATTTACATTAGGTCTCTATACACATTTAAAAAGTGAGATGGGTTAGTATTATTCCCAACACAGCATGCTTTATAGCTTTGTAGATGTGTCCAGTATTTTAGGTGAAGGGATTCAGAACTATTAGACATATTTCTCAAGGAGAAAATAGGGAATTTATTAAAAGTTTTCTTGTGAGGGTGTGCCAGTATGCGTTTGTCTGGGGATGTGTGTGTCTGAGGTCAAAACTCAGGAGCACAATGATTAACACGTATGAGTTATAGTGCTATACAAGAGAATTAATGTTAATAGCAAATTTATTTTTTGAAAGCTTCCTTAATAATAATAATAATAATAATAGCAGCAATAATATTTAAATGTATTCACTTTGTAGTGGTCAAATAGTAGAGTGGAAAAGAAGTTGAAAAGAATATAAAGCATCAGGGGGCCTGTATAATTAATCAGCAAGTCTACAAAATATGCCATAAATTGGAGCTGCAATTATACCACTGGGTTTAGAAAATATAAAACTGTACTTTTTATATAGGCATTCAGGTTTATTTCTTAATATCTATCTCTAGCATACTACTATGTAAGGTGCACATTAGGAAATATGAGCTAATGCTTTCATGCTGGTTATTTGCTACCTAATTTGTGAAAATACAGAGCTTCTGGATATTCACAATGCAGTTTAATGTGAGAGAAAAACACCTCACTATTCTTGGAAGTTTCTGTTGAGAGATAAAACTTTCAAATTCCCTAGCCAATAAAGTTTCTATGGATCTAAACTTTTACAGGAGCCATATTTCTTTTATGAAATTAAATATGAAATGTCTTTTAAAAATATATGCTGGGTTATTTATTTATTTTGAAATTTTCAATCCTAGTGCTTTCCATTTACTATATATATTTTAAGGTATCAATTTCTACTATAGCATTTCTTTCATAGATTCTTGAATTTTGTTAAATTCCAGAAAAGTATTGTTTTTACATAAAAACTATGTATGGATTTATGTAGTTTGTGAAAATACTTTAATATGTTGTAGTGTACTAGTTTCTTTGCACGGAATTAATGTCCTATATATGAGAAGTCTGGATAACCTATACCCATCCAGCCACTTTCTTACCATCAGGCACCAGGTAGTCCCTCAGGCACTCAGACGATCTCCATATAACTAGCTTTTAAGAATATTAATTATCTCTCTAAGTTTTGGGTTCTTAGATAATAAAATAAGGAAACACAATGTCACTTATGGTTCTTTGTAAGTATTAGCCTATCTGTAATCAAGTTATATGTCTTGATTACTTTGTATATCTACAGCCCTCTAATAACTACTGTGTAGTGATCCCATCTATGCAGTGAACACTTATGTACTTGTTGCCTAGCATCCCTTCCCTTGTCTATAGTACTAAAAAATAATTATGGCTTCCTCTGGGAAACTATATCTTTACACTCTCAGAACACATGCTTTAGTTGTGTTTATAACATCATCTTCTCCATACCAACCAGTATGTCCATGGGACTCAGGTGCATCCAACGGAAAAATTGTATGTTCTTAATTTTAAAAAAAAGTTGGTCCAGGTTTGGGCATGTCTCATTCTAAAAAATTTCTTCAAAGAATTGTTGAAGAGATCTGTATTTTCTGCTGGAATTGCAGATGCCACACTGGGGAAGAGCTGGCTTTCAAATGAAACAGAAAGGAACTTTGTCTTGAGATTTTCCTATCCTAAAGACACAATCATGGAATTTTCAGATACATGTGCAAGTAGATTACCATAAAGAGTGATGAATATATTATTCAGTGAGGAAAAAGTGATAATTATAAGACAATAAATTTATTAAAAATATTTAACTGTAAATAATTTACAGTTAAAATTTATAAAGTTTATGATATATGAGCTATACCTCAATAAGCCATTAAAAAACTGTTGTGAGCCAATTTGAATTGGGTTTCTATCATTAGTAACCCACAGAGCTGTAACAAATTTAATTACACTAGTGAGATAAAGCACACAAGCTGGCTCAAAGAAGAGAACTAATACAGGTGCCTGTGCTGATTGTACTTACCCATTTACTGCCTCAGAACCAGACCATCACCTCCAGCCACACAGACTTTTCCTCTTTAAACCTGGTGCACAATAACTTTGAGAAGACATTGCAAGTGTTCTGTGGTGATGGTGGGGAGCTGCTGCTGTGAAAAGTGGGTTACTAAAAACTGTACATTTATGAGAAGGGGATCCATAGATGGAGTAGGATAGAAAGAAAGGAAAGGGGACAGATGGATAAAAGGATTGTTGTGTTACGTTCACATACCAATATCACACAGGGAATGTAAACACTATGTACTAACAGAAGTTAGTGGCTATTTCAAGATGCTGCGCGTACCAACTGCCCATGATAATTCGTATGTTGCAAATATACATTAATGAAAAAAATGTCTTTGGATTTGTGAGTGTTGGCTTATCTTTTGCTCAAATATCACAAATATTTTCTGTCCTATGACACAGTTAGTTGTAGTTCAGGTTTCATATTTAGTTCTATTTCTATTTTTCAGAAAATTCAGTCTAAAATAATTGAATTAAAGGTTTCCTGGCTGGCCAAGTTCATCAGTCATCTGGAAGATTCCCCAGTTACCTGCCATGTTCTTCATCTTCACTTCATTCCCTACTGCAAGAGAAACTTCGGAGGAATACGTCCTGCAGTATGTTTAGTTTTGGCCTTTCCATATATTTCCTGAGTTTTTAACTCCTTATGAATGCATTCTGAAGTACAAATGATAAATTCCTATACTAATCTTACTTTGAGAAGGGATTGGGGATAAAAGCTCATTGTAATTAACTTCCAAAAAATGTAAAATGCAATTTTCTTGTGAGAAGAAATATGTATGAACCCACAGATTCTGTACTCTATTCAGCTGCTGACAAACCATTTTTGAACAGTTCTTGAGATTAGCACAGAAAAACAGCAAATGCAATCTCAGCTTGTTTGTTTCAGCCAATACCATCTGAACAACAGCCCAAAGGCATAGGCTTTACATTTAAGGCACACTGCCTAACTGTCAACTAAAAATGATCAAAGTTCAAAGACAGATGACCTGCCCCACCTTCATTGACACAACAAGAAATAAAGGCAAGAATGGCTTTGGAGCTTTTGTTTTAACAGAAATCCCATCAAAATTATTGTCATTTTTTTTTTTTTTAAAGCAAGCTCTCCTGCCTCACTTAGAAACTAGCCTCACTTAAGAAGCCAAGTCAGGAGGCATATTCACTACTGGTTGGAAGACATTGAGAAGGGGCAGGTAAGAAGGCCCAAACATACTTTGATGAAAACAGATGAAGAGTGTGGGAAGAAGTGTTGTTCTGTGATGATGAACAACTTCATTTAAGTCTCCTGATACTCTGGCATGCAAGTAGATGGTGCTTAAAATGATGTCCTAAATGAGTCCCACAAAAAACGCTAACCCTACTTGAACACTACCTCAGATAGTTTCTACTCCATTTCTCTTCAGTTATTGCTCTATTTTGATCCCTGTTGCTCTTACTTGCCTGCTTCCACAGGGTAAAATAATTTTACCAAGAGGAAACTCACTGTACATAAGTTCCTGATTTACGTTGGATTTTGATACATAACAACACAGATCTTGCTACTACAGTTAAAGATACTAAATTAATAATTATTACAGTGTCACTTTCTAGGCTGTGCTTGATAATTTTATTATTAATTATACTATTTTAGCCAGGATGCCATACCTGATGTAATCAGTTGTTTACCCTTGTATGCCAACACTGCA
>PVKN010033633.1:0-11994 GCA_004027915.1 Capromys pilorides
AAGCTGAGGCAGGTGGGTCAACTGCTAAGAAAAAAAAATAAAACCGGGAATCCAGGACCCTCCACCATGATACCCCACTTCCCACACTGTACAATGCCTAGGATGACGGGTGACCTCTGCACCCACACACAGGCCTCCTCAAGCCTAAAACACGTGAAAGGAACCTTGTCCGCACTTAATAGCTAAAATGGCATTTTTCCCCACCCCCATCCCCAACCACCAGAGTCCCCTACCTTGTCTTCGTGCACATAGTTTCTGTTTTCCTCCCCTCCAGGCTCCTTCCTGAGGAAGTTAGATGATAGTAATCCGTGCCTGGGCTCACAGCACGGCACCTGTGCCCCCAGCAGGCGGTGGGTGAAGGCATGTGGCACTTACATGCGGTAGAATAATACACTGCCATAAAAAGTCAACTTGAGGCATCTGTAGGGAAGAGGCTGTGTCCTGAGACCCGGACATGAAGGGTAATAAATGAGACAGCGTGCACAGCACATGGCTCCTCTTGCGTAAGAAATCCAAAGTATAAAGAGCCAGACAACGGAGCTGCAATAGGAAGTGGGGAGATCTTTTCCAAATGGAAGTAGCAGGCAGAATCAGGGGACAAATGAATTGAGAGAACAAATGGAAGCAGAACTTTTGCAAATGGGCTGGAACCAAAGGCCGAGGAAGCCGCCAGCATGCGCTGTCAGCTCCCCACGTGGGCTGCAGAGATTAAACCAAAGAAATCCACAACAGACCCTTGTCCAGTAAAATGCACATCCTAGGCCAACTGCCGCCTGCCATTGGCACTGTGCTGAGTACCACAGCCACTGGAGTCCATGGAGGAGGGACATGGGTGACAGCCACTGCCGTGCCACGCTGTACCAGGGACGTGAGCACCATCCTGGAGTCGGGGCTGGACACCAAGGGAGGCCACAGGCCCGTGGCCTGGGCACGAGCATCCAGGGACCCTAGTAACACTGAATGACTTATCCAGGTTGTTATGGTGCATAGGTGTCCCCCAAAGCCTCATGCAGTCAAGGGGTGGCTTCTGGAATTCATAATTGATTATTGTGGAAATGGGTGCTGCCCCTCCCCTGGGGCAGGTGATCTGCATTTCAATGTAAGGAAGGAAGAGAAGTGAGCTGCTTGAGCTGCTGCTGACTCTCCCTGGGCTCTCGCTTTCGCCCACCACCATGAAAGGTTGTTTTCTGCCCTGTGCCTCTCTGCCTTGGGCCAGCTGAATATGGACTGAAACCTCCAGTAACTGTGAGCTGAGTAAACCTTTCCTTCCCTCATTTTGGGTGTTGGGTATTTGTCCCAGCAACAAGAGAAGAGTAACTAAGATGCAGGTAAATGCGGTACACGGCCAGGGACACATTCCGTGCCATCTCCTTCACCTATGAAATTTTCCAAAGCTGACCTTGTAGAAACAAAACTCTGTAGTGGGGACCTGGAGGGAATGACCACAGGGACCAAGCCACAGCTGGACAGGGGCCTCAAGACCACAGGCAGCTGGAGGGGGGCCGCCATGGGCCACATCTAAGGACGTCAGGTGAGAGGATGCTGAGTATTTTCACTCTGGCATGGTGAGCACTTGAGGAGCTGGGTGTGTGTGGTCTGACTTGGACATTCTGCCATGTTCAAGCTGCAGCACCTGCTGCTGGGCACAACCTGGGCCCTGCATGTGCATTACGGACTCATCCACTGACAGGGGAGCCAGGCGGAGGGGAGGCCTGGGGTTGGAGGAGGCCACAGGTGTGACCCAGAGGGCATATTCTTGTCCCCAAGCCCTCCCTCCTACCTGGGTCAGCTGCTCCTGCCAGGCCAGCGACCAGGGACAGACCCTGGGAGCCTAAACAAAGCTCTCCTCCTTGCAGTCCCACTGTGGGGTGCTGCGTACAGGGACAGGAAAGTGACTAAGACAAGGTATCGGTTAGAGAAGGAACTTCAAGATTTAAAAGGAAGTGTACCACAATCAGATCCTGCTCTGCAAGGCGCTGACCCATGGGACCCTGCAGAAGCAGCCAGGTAGCGGAAAAGTTGGCGACTGATCTGAGGGTGAGCATCGCTGCCCAAGAGGAGCCCCGAGGTGATGGGAAGTGCAGGTCTCGGGGCTGGCAGGATAGCCCAGTGGACTAAGCACCTACTTATGCAAGCACAAGGACCAGGGTTCGATCCCCAGCACCACAGGCTGTGCCAGCCCTGCCCAGGCTTGCTGAACAGACCACCAAGACTGAGCATGGTGGTGCATGCCTATAATCCCAGCCCTGGGGTGGCTGAAAACAGGAAAATCACTATGAGTCCAAGCTGTATAGTAAGACCCTGTACCTAAAACATTTTTCAAAAAATAAATAAACAACAGAAAAATAGAAGCATGGGTCGTGGCTGCAGTGCTTATCCACAGTTGGGAGCTGTGCGTCCACGGCGGCTTGGCCTCCAAAAATGAACAAAGCAGCGTCACCTGCTGCTGCGTCCGTAGCTACCCAGAGACCCACCTTGCCCCAAGTTCTTCAGTGAACCCTGGAATTTCCCCTCTCTGTGTTCCCACTGCAGGTCACCCCAGTCCCACCCGCAGATAGAGGACAGGGACAGTCCAGGGATGGAAGAGCGGGCTGCAGGGTAGTTTGCCGTGCTGATCAGCACCTGCTGCTCTGGGTCCCGGAGTCCGATTACAGAGACGGGAAGCAGAACAATGAATAGGAAAAGGATACTGGCTGGGCTCTGAATTATGGAAAAGCTGGAGAGGGCAGAGGCGCAGAGCAAGGGGGCAGCGCGGGGCTGCCCTCCCCACCGGCCTCTGCAGAGCAGCCCTCCCCAGGGTTCACAGGCCAGGGTTTCAGCAGGGCAGCCCAGAAGAGGAGGTGGTGAGAGGAGGGGAAGCCCGGGCTGCCTCCTGGGACAAGGCTGCCTGACTCATGTGTGGCTAAGATGCAAACTCTGTCCTTGAGAGATAGCTCGGCGGTCTAAGCGCCTGTCTGGCAAGCGCAAGGATCCTTGGCAGCACATGCCACACCCGCCCCAGAACCCCTGGCATGCTGAGCTGGCCACTGAGGCAGGCTGTGGTGGCGCACGCCTGCAATCCCAGAGCTGGGAAAGATGAGGCAGGAGGATCACTACAAGTTCGAGCTGTGTAGCAAGACCCTGTACCAAATAAATAAATAAATAAACAAACAAACAAGCAAACTTAAAATGCAAACTCCCCCAGGGCTATCCAAGAACGAAAGGACCCCTCCATGGGCTCTCCGGCACAGGCAGCAGGCAGTCGCGCTGCTGAGCAGAGGAAGCCGCCTCGGCAGCAGAAGCCAGGTGAGGCACACCATAATTCGGACTCTTCATGGTTTTTGCAAATGCTTTCCGCTCAATTTCCATCTCTAGATTGTCCTTTCTCACCTGCAAGGAAAGGCAAGGAGAAAAAAACAAGACGTTCTCCCAGCCTGGTCAGACGGAGAAAGGATGTGGAGGATACGTGCAGAGACCGCCTACGTGGAGAGAGAGACGCCTACACGGAGAAATCGCCTCAGCCTGCTCGGGGCTGCGGGATGCTCTCGCCTCCCTCACAGCATGGTTTACCTCTCCCATGTCCCCCAAAGCCTCCTCTGCTAGGAAGGTGAGAGATGGGGGGCCATGCTCCCCTGTGGACTCCGTTGTAAGTCCATAGCCCCGCATGCTCCTGGGAGGTGGGGCTGGTGGAGGAGGCCTGGGCCATCTGGGCCTTTGCAGGGGATCTCTGGCCCCGGCTCCCTGCTTCTCTCTGCTTCCTGGTTGTCACAGGTGAGCAGCTGTCCCCTCCAGGCCATCCCACCATGCCACCCTGCCTGGGAGCAGCCGGCCGTGGACCGGACCTCTGACAGCCTCTGCTGCTCCAAGCCGTGGGTGTCAGTGTGGTGGCCCAGTGGCAGGAAAGAGAGCCCGCCATCCCACGCACACCCTGCAAGTAGGCTTAAAACACTAGCCGTGGCAATGGAGGACAAGGTCCAGATCTGCGCAAGCACTCGAGTTTACTAGAAATATTTCCATTTCTGTAAAATAGGCCCAGCCATGAACCACAGATTGGCAGCCTGAGTATATGCGACAGCGTGCCGGGCTAGTTTGTCTACGAAACTCTGTCATGGTTACATAACGACAAATGCACTCTTCTGAATGTACCCCCATTCCAGCAATGCCTGGATATACACTTCACAGTGCTCTCATAACCCTTTTTAAGTGATAATTCAGTGGACCAGAGCATCTCCAAGTCATGCCACCATCACGAGTCCTTGTAAAACTTCCTCATCATCCCAGTTTGGAAGCGCCGTGTCCCACCGTCCTTTCTTCGTGCCTTATAACTTTAGCATTGCTTCCTGGCTCTGTGCAGACCTCTCAGCCTTCGGGCACAGATCCTTCCTCCCCCTGGCACGGGCTCTGTAGCTTCCACGGCTGACCTCTGGCCTTCCCAGTGCAGATCCATGAAACAGGCCTGCGGGGGCCACTGCTGCGGGCTCTAGGCCTCTGCTGGACTCCTGCAGGACACTGCCGGGGTTTCAGCCCTCAGCTGGGTTCTCTGAGGCTGCACTTGACTCTGGGGGAACATTAGAAAATCATCCCATAAATGATGCGGCCTACGTTAAGTCTTGTACCTGGCAGGCTCTGACTGCCGCGGCGAGCGAGCCGTTCCCCTGCTGATGCCAGGGGTGTCAGAAGCTTCAGTGGTTCATCTCAGTCTGCCCAGCAGTGTTCTGGGTGTTTCTGTATGTGCTTCCGGATGAGATCTCTATTCACTGGTTGGCTAGGTAAGCAGGTATGGTTCCCCGGCCAGTTAGAAGTCCAGGACAGGCACGGAACATGCACCAGAGGAAGACCCCTTCCTGCCGACAGTCTTCAAGCCGCGTTCTGGCTTTTCCCTCAGACTTAAGTTGAGACATCGACTCTCCCCAGGTCTTGAGCTTTCTGGTCTCGGGGCTGGCACTGCTCTGTGGCTGCCCTTGTTTCCAGGGTTCCCCACTCGCCGTCCCTCCCTGCAGCTTCTGCTGTCTGGTGAGCTGAGCCAATGAAATCCTTCCTGCAATCGAGTACACGGTTCTGATGCCTGGAGGACCTGAACACAGAGATCAGAGCCAATGCCCAGGCCCCTGGGCCCCAGAAATCCAGGCACCACTTGCGGGTCATGGAAGCAGCACAAGCGCTCTGTGATGACCGGGTGCCTGGCCCATGACAGGTGACAGATAGGTGTCATCCCGTATGCAAATAAGTATGGCTGGATGACTCCATCAGATTTCCTCCACAGGCTAAAACAGGAAAGAATGTACGCTGTTAGCTAGAATGTGGGCCAACCAAGTCATTCTCACTTATCTGCCCACCGACCGATTTGTTACCCCACTTGCCTAGGAATCAGACACTCACATCTATCCAGGCGCCACTCCCTGGGTTCGACCCCACATATGTGAATGAAAAACAGAAAACGGGCTTCCCTCAGGGGGAAGTGGAGGTGCTCAGAGGAAGTGACAGTCACCAGGAACCTGCGGCCAGTGGACGAGGAAGAAGACGGGGCTGCGACGGTTCCTGTCTCTCTGGCTAACAACCATAAATCTTGTTTTCAAGAGTAAAACACCAGAAATCAGAAAGCCCTGGAGAGTTCAGCGAACACGTTTCCTTGCAGTGGAACGCCTTACAGCACTCAAAATTGTTTTTAACGACTATGTACTTCGTTAGGGAAATGTATGAAATGTAAGTTGTGAAAAGAATAAAAATTATATGTTTAGTGTCAGAGTTAAAAATACAGAGCACTGTGCTGGCAGAGGCAAGAGTGAGAAGACTGTGGATGTCAACAGCAGATGCTGCGGTGTTGGGACTGTGAGCTGCGCCGACATTGTTCTCTATATTTCTTCGTCTTCTAAACTTTTAGCAGTAACTGTTATTTCCTCAGTCAAGAAGAATTTTTTTCGAATGCTATTTTGCACATGTGGTAGGGCTCCCAGCCAACTTGCCCCGGAAGTGTCCCCGCATCTTGTCCTGGCCCTAGGCCACCAGGGTGACTCCCAGGACGGCCTGTGCTGGGCTCTGCCCAGTGGCCCACAGCGGGCATAAGACCCAGGCCCTGCAGGTTCAAATGATGCCCAGGGCATCCTCCTCTGGAGAGGAAGAGGTGTAGATGTGGACCACGGAGCAGAGAGAGGGGGAAAGGAGCCCCAGAGCCACAGGGGACAGCACCATGCGTGCATAGGGAGGAGAGGGCGCTGACAGACAGGAATTCCCCCCCGGGGTGACCGGCACCCCTGCGCCCGGGCCCGGAGGCCTGGGATGCTCCTTTGCTTGTTTGTCTGCTCCACCTGAACCAATTCAGCTTCTGCTTCTCAGGCCCATGACCTCTGTGAGTGCAAATGTCTTGGAGGAGCAGCACAGAAGCCCCGTCCACCCAGCAGGCTCCAAAGTGGCCCGGATATGTGACACGTGCCTGGCCACCTCCAAGCAGAGCGAGGTCGGCTGCCTGCTGCGCCTTCCCCGCCTTCGACTCCTGGGCAGTGACTGGGCGACTGCGCCAGGCTCCCGGCCTCCCACATCCTCCCACAGGGGAGGCCCACACAGAGCAGCCCGGGCAGCACCTCCTCCAC
The DNA here is from genome assembly GCA_004027915.1 of Capromys pilorides. NCBI lineage: Eukaryota > Metazoa > Chordata > Mammalia > Rodentia > Capromyidae > Capromys > Capromys pilorides. The sequence goes on from PVKN010033633.1 coordinate 6,567, forward strand.
GTAGCCCTCTCGTGGCGTCAGCACTCAGAGCTGCCTGTAACCAACGACCTCTCACCACCAGGGCCATTTCACCGGAGAGGACCACAGTTCCTCATTAAAAGAAAAGAACACAAATCGATGTAGGGGCCAAAACAAATGCTGCTTTCTGCAATTTATGTTGCCCTCTCGGAGCCCTGGCACGTGGCCCGCCTGGCGCAGCGTCTCGCTGGTCGCTGTGACATCCAGGAGGCCAGGCATGGCAGCTCCACTGGGGCTTTCTCTCCCGGCCATGGGGTCGAGTATGAGTGACAGGGGAGAAAGGTCACTTCAAAAGTTCTGGGTGTTTTTAAGTGACAAAATCAGGTCACATTCCTAAAGTTTCCAACAACTCAAAAGTCTTACTTTAGAAAAGAGCACATGCTTCAAAGCCGAGAAGCCGCCAGCACGATGGCTCCGCAGAGCGAGTCCTGGGAGGCTGCGGAAGGCGCCCGAGCTGCTAAATTTAAACCAGAATTTCAAAGTCTCGGGAAACGGTGTCACGGCGCGCCTCACCTTGAGGCTCAGGCTCTTATTCTCGGAATCTGTTGCTAATTTAAGGCTCTTCTTTCACACCTGAGGCTTTGGAAACTGGCAGGGCCGATGGCGAGAGAGCAGAATCGCTGAGTCACAGCTGCTCGCGTGTTCCCGTGAGTGGTTCGAGCACTGTGGGCCAAAGACTCATGATGGTGGCTGGGACGGAGCATTCTCAGTCGAGTGCCAGCGCTCAGCTTTCCCTCTAGAGGGGTGGACGAGTTCACCAGGCCTTGGCATTCCCAGGCGCCCAGCACTGGGGACCAAGCGCTGGCCCAAAGGTCAAGTGTTGCTCTCCTGAGGTCCCTGATGAGCGACCTTCGTGGAAGGGTGTGAGGGCGAGGGGTGGTCGCACACAGACAGGACAGTGTTGCAGGCGATTCCTGTCTTGAGCTGCAGCAGAGGCGCAAAACTGCGTTGCTCATGTTTTTATTTTCTATGTTTCATGGTGACCTGGGACGGGACTGTCCCTTCCCGGGTTGGCCGACTCCTAGAGATTGCAAGAATCTTGTGACAGGCAGACCAGCCGCCCCTGACCCACAGCCCTGCCACCCCCTGTGACCAGGCCTGCAGCCCAGGGCACTGTTTCCTCCCCTCAGTCCCCCAAGGCCACACACGTAGGAGGAGGCCACCTTCAAGCCCAAGCCAACGACATACTCGCGCGAGGCGTCCTGCATCACTCTGGGTAAGACGGCAGGCCATCACGGTCCCCCTCCAGACCCACCTGCCGGAACCAGCCCTGTCTCTTGAATCAGGAATGACAAAGCCACTGTCCTTGTCGCACTGTCTCCCCTCCCAGGGCTTCATCGTCCAGAAAAAAAACAAATCCCTGCAGGCAACTTAAAGCAGAACAAAACCCTATTTGTTATCGTGGAATGATCAAGATTGAAAACGCACCCTCAGAATAAATCTGGAAAAAGGAAACAGCCATAAATAAACAACTAAGAATAGAATTTTAATCTCTCTCTCTCTCTCTCTCTCTCTCTCTCTCTCTCTTTCTCTCCTCTCTCTCCTTTTTTCTTTTTTAATCTTTTTGAGACAGGGTCTCACTGTACAGCTCAGGCTAGCTTTGAGCTCACTTTGCAGCCCAGGCTGGTCTCAAACTCATCGTGATCCTCCTGCCTCAGCCTCCCAAGGGCTGGGATTATAGGCTGTGCTGCCACACCCGGCCTCAGAAGCTTTCTGCTGCACTGCTGGTCTGCCCTATTCCTGGGGTCCATTTGCTGCAGGCCCTGTCATGGGTCAAGCCCTAGGGAGGAGAGGATAATGCTGACCACCAAGGTGACAAAATGGGCCAAGGTGACCAGTGCAGCCGTGTCTGATACTGGTCCAAAGACATTGCAGAGAAGCAGAGAATTAATTCTCACTAAGACCCTGGGATCAGCCAGGTGGAGACACACAAAGCTGAGGGGTATGTGGGTATCACACACCTCAGGAGCGTGGCTGGCTGGGGCCCCAGCTTCCTGGACTCAGAGCTGCCTTTACCCTGTTCCTCCTGCACCCAGGGAACCCAGCCGTCACCTGAGTGCAGGTGCCAGACGTGGCATAGCCAGCAGGCACTGAACACTTACGACTTATCCAGAACACTTGGCACTTGTGTTGGTAGAGGTGTTGCCAGGGCCCCCTCCCAGCAGGCGCTGGTTCCTTCCTGTAATGCGTTATTTTCCAAACCAAATTCTTGTGTCAGCATAATGAGTGTTGCAGGAATTGGAAATCTCACTTTTAGGGGGAGTCAGTGTTAGATTTGTGATCCTTCCAGAGGGAACTAACCTCACCCATGAGCTCAGCCAAAGGCAGTCGCCTCCGAACCCTTGGTGCTCTGGGGAAAAAGGGGTCCGGGACAGATTTCTACAAGCGGGACGGGGGCACCAGGCTTTCTGTCGCTGCTTCCGCCCTGCGTGGGCGGACGTAGATTTCTCCCCTTCGGGCGCCTCTTCCGCAGGGATTAAAAATTGAAATGAGCTTGCTGGAAGGCCCGCCTGGCAGGTGCAGCGCCTATTAAGTACAGCGCCTGGTACAGCGTTCTGCTCCCGGCTAAGTGGAAAGAATTTTAAAGCAAAACAACCTAAGCTGCCCGAGTGAGACAGAGACACAGGCTTCCGGCGCCAGGCAAGCCGGGTGTATTCATTCGCGGTGGACGTGAATTTTTCTCCCAGGCAGAGACCTGGAGTCTAATTATAGCCACTTTAGCTGCTGCGGATCCTCCTGAGACCGCAGCCGCTGGACGTGTCTCTGTGCCTCCCCGACACCCTGAGCTCACTCGAAGTGGAAACTCCCACCGCCCCAGGACTTGGTCCGTGTGAGGTTCCTGCAAGGGACACATCTGGGTTATCACTTTATTTAGTGAGTTTTTGACTTTTTGAGGCAGGGTCTCGCTACGTGCATAGTGCAGACCAGCGTGGAACTCGCTGTGTAGTCCTGGCAGGCCGCCCCCTCGCAGTGAATGCTAGGATGGCGGGTGGGCACCACCCCGCCCACTTTGTGGGGTTGAGGACATGCACGTAAGATAATATGGCTTCTTTATAAACTCCTGTCGTGTTCGTCGGAGGACTAAAAGGTGGGCTTCCTGCTTCCTGGGGCTCTGCGGGGAACGGGGTGCTTTTCTGGCATTCAGTATCTCCTCTTGGGTTCCTCAGCCCCATGCAGCGTTGCATTCCTCGGGTGCTCGGCATTGCAGAGGAGGGTACTCATTCCCTGAACCCTGGCTCTCGTTGGCCGGCCGGGCTGCGTCACTGAGGGAGCTCCTGAGATGCAGAGCCCAGGCTGTGTGGAAGCCCGCTCTGCGGCAGGGGACACCAGGGCGTCGCAGGGTCCCAGTCACCACTGTGGGGCTACCGGCTGCAGGCGGCCCTCGACAGGCCCACTTGGTGAGTGGCGCCTGCACACACACTGGTGCACCGGCGCACAGCCGACCCCGGAAACCTTGCTGCCGTGCGCCCAGGCCAGCCTGCACCCAGGCCACCTGTCATAGCTGCAGCCAGATTTCTCCCACAGCGTCTGAGGTCAGGGGGTCCTGGTCGGATTCAACTAAGAGTCGAAGTGTGGGCCAGCAAGAGGTGGTCAGAGTGTGGCGTGACTCCTCAAAGAAAGGAACAGAGTCCCCTTCCCTCTATTCTCTTTCTCCATCCCTGGTATGTAGGCATGGTGGCTGAACTCCTGCAGCCCTTCTGGACTCTACTACACGGAAGGTATTTGTAGAGGTAACATCCCAGGACCCCGAAAACAGCAAAAGCCGGCCCTTGCCAGGTTGTCATCCAAGGAACTTGTGTGAGCAAAAACGAACCCCATTCCTCTGTAAGCCACTGTTCTTTTGGACTTTCTGCCACAGATAGCTGGATCCAAAGTAACAAGATACCATCTGTCTTCTACCTGATGGTGAATTTGAGGGCTAAACCAGAATGAAATATCAGAATGGTATTGGACATTGGGGCCCCAAATAATCAGGATCTTGTTGTCACTGTCCCCGTGTCACATCAGCAAATAACCAAGTGGAGTGCTACGTCCCAGGCGTGGACAGTGCGTGTCCAGCTTCCTTGTTTCCTCAGACCAGACAAGCTCACGTTCCTGGAGCTCTGCGGGGCTGGCTTGCCCAAAGCCAGCAAGAGCACTCACGGTGCGGCCCCAGGGCCACGGCACAGCCAGGGCCAGCTGTGGGTCAGCGCAGGACGGAGGTGAAGGGCAGCAGAGGTCACCACGCGTAGTCAGGGTACCTCGAACGCTCAGCCCGGCCGCTAGCAGCAAAGCAGAAGGGCTGACGGCCGCAACCAGGGGACAGCTCAGGCACAGACCCCGTGACGCTGTGCCGCCCTCGCCTCTGGGTCCCTGGTCCCACTTGGTGGTGCCTCCATCCCACGCCAGTGACTAACAGTGTGCACAGGGTCTCTCACTCCTTCTGTCATGGGCTCCACCATTTCACCGCTAAGCCAGCCCCAAGGCCGAGGGCTTGACCCCGAGACAGAGCACACTTGGTGGAGGCACCGGGGGCCCCAGCACCCCACCTCGAGCAGCGCTGACCCCAGGGAGGCTGCTGCCCCTGTCAGGTGAGGGAGCCGCAGCCATGGAAAGGAACTCGAGGACTGCGCTGCCTTGGTCTCCCGTGGGAGCCGCGTCTTTCTGGGGCTCTCCAGAGGCCTCTCTAAGCTCACTCTCTTCCAGCCTCCTCCAGGTCAAGGGTCCGGAAAGGGAAGGGAGTGGGGATGCTCGGGATTCAAGCATCCCAGCCTGCGTGCCCCCCGGAGCCTTGTGCCAGGGCTCTGGGAAGGATGTTAACGAGACTTTCCACATCATATGCCACCCGTGTGCTCCTCTTCCTCTTTTATTTCTTCCGGCCTCCCTCCCTCCCTCCCTCCTGTATTTTCATTCCACAAGGAATGAACCCCCTTTTTTTGAGACAAGGTCTCATGATGAAGCCCAGGCTGGCTGGGCGCTGGCGGCTCCTCCTGCCTCAGCCTCCCAATGCCGGGGTCACAGGCAGCATCGCCATGCCTGACTCTGAATAAACACTGACTATTCTGGGCACTGTACTTGGTAGTTACGGAGAGGAAGGGAGGAAAGGAATCAAGGAAAGAGATGAAAGAATGACCCCGGGTTGAGTTACTAGCTATGGCTGTTTCCCAATCAAGTTTGGCGGACCATACAGCTAGAATGGAGATAAGTTTGATATGGGGGTGTAGAAACACATTTTTTTTACATATAAACACAGGAAGTTTGTTTTTTAAAAAATCATCCCAAATTGAATAATTGAAAACGTGTAGAAATCCAGATTTCCCTCTCCAGATGGTGGGGAGGAGGTTGGTGCAGTGGGGGAGGGGGTAGAGCCGTGCCGGGTCCGTGGTGCCCCCGAGCTGGTGCAGGCCAGGTTTGGTCTGCAGGGCAGGAG
>PVKN010033634.1:0-11997 GCA_004027915.1 Capromys pilorides
AGAACTGACTAAACATTTTTCAAAGAAAAGCATTTGATGATACTCAACGCTATTAGTCATCAGTTAAATTTCAGTTACTATCACAATCAGATTCTATTTCTCATCTATAAAGTTGGCTATCATCAAAAAGACAGATTATAATAATTTAGTACCAATGTGGGTCAGTTGAAACCCTCATCTACTTTTTTTAAGGGTGTGTGTGTGTGTGTGTGTGTGTGTGTGTAGGATCTCACTACACAGCTCGGACTTGGAGCGATCCTCTTGATTTCTGCCTCCCTAGTGTTGGGGTTACAGAAGTGCACCCTCACGCCTGTCTCCATCACCAGCTCAGTGCACCCAGAGGCGGGGCCGGCATGCTGTGTGGTGCCAAGAATCAAATCCAGGCCCCTGTGCTTACCTAAGCAAGTGCTTAGTCCACTGAGCTATATCGCTGGCCCTGGACCCTTCATATACTTCTGATGGGAATTTAAAATGATACAGTTGATACATTGTGTCAGCTTGAAAAATTTAGAAGCTTAATCTAAGTGACTCAGCAATTCTACACCCTAGGGCATAGAAGACTTGGCCTAGGGAAGCTGTTCATTCTCTAGGATGTTGTAATGATGGATTCCTTGGGCTAATTTGGAAATTTAACTAAGTGCGTCAGCAGGGGGCAGGGTCCTCCCGTGCAAGAGAAGGGCACCCAGAGAGTGTGAGTGTTATACTCACCTTAGGATGGGTACCCTGCTTACAATATGAGGGAGGAAAAGAGGCTTGTGCGCCCCCCTTTTTTGCTCTCTTGCTTTTGCAGTCTTCTGCCACCATGAAGTACTGGCCCCCTGATTATGGACTGAAGTCTCCACAAACTGTAAGCTAAATAAACCTTGCCTTCCTTAACTTTGGGTGTCAGGTTTTATCTCAGCAATGAGAGAAAAATAACTAAGACATGTGACTATTTTGGGAAAAGTGTGGTCGTTTTTCGAAAACGTTCTAAGTATTCACTATACTACTCAGTAATTCTCCTAGATATATATGCCCAAGAGAATTGAAAACACATGCCCACACAATAACTTGAACTGCACGTTGCTAACATACAAAAACTACAAACAATTCAAGGTTCATCAACTAATGAACAGACAAATAAAAATAGTAAACCCATATAGTGGAATATTATTCATCAATGAAAAGGAAAAGACTACTGTTATAAGCTATAATATTATGAGCCTCAAAATATTGTTTAGTAAAAAAGCCAGCCATCAGGGAGATAGTACAACAGTCTAAGTGCCTGCCTGGCAAGCACAAAGACCTAAGTTCAATCCCTAGTACCACAGGCTGTGTCAGCCCCAAACCCTGGGCATGTCATACTGACATGCCTGTAATCCCAGTGCTGGGGAGGCTGACACAGGAGGATCATTATGAGTCCAAGCTGTATAGAGAGACCCTGTATAAAATAAATAAAAATATTCTTTATAAAAGAAGCCAGCCATTTCAAAAATGCATGCTTTATTATGTAATTTATAAGATATGTCCAGAAATGAAACATCTAAACAGATCAAAAATGGATCCAGCTTTGCAGGTGGGAGGATATGATGACTGACCACAAATGGGCTGGAGTTTGAAATCCTTTGTAGCAAGGGGAAAGCGCTAAAGCTGGAGGGGCCAGTGGTTGTGCGACTCTGCACTTGTGCCGGAACTCCTCTAACTGTACACTTGCAATGGGCGGACTTCACGGTATTATGTGACTAGACCTCAGTAAAGTAACTCTTAAATGCCGAGGGGAAAAAGATATTTATTAATCTTAAAATTACATTTTCCCTGCTATTTAACCAAATAGTTATTTTTCTGTAATTTCCTAAATACCTATTTGAGACAAATGCTAGATATCATATATTAACTGCTAGCATCTTACAAATTCACCCCAGCCCTATGGAATAAGTGCACCCATTTTTCAGATAAAAATATTGAGACAGAACTTAAGCACCCACAACCAAAGAGATGACAAATGGCAAAGCTGAAATTCAATTCAAGTTTGTCTATCCCTCAAGTGTAGGCCCAGCCCCTCAGACACACTGCTACTCTGCCAAAGAATGAAGAGCATCAAGTGACCTCTCTCCAGCAAGAGAAAGAATAGTAGTTGCCTAGCAACAAAGCTTTCAATGTCAAAACATCACCTGATGTTGCCAAAGACAGTTTTCAAGTGTTTCCTGACTTCTTTATTGCTGCCATAAAATGGAGACAGGACAAGTGACAAGAAGACAGACCACTCAAGGTCAACCCAGACTCTCTAATCATGACTTCTGGTTGGTTACGTCAACAGACAAAAACAGTGTGTGCATTTAGTACACACGCGCGCGCACACACACATACATCTCCACAACAGGAGGTGCAAACGCAAATTCTAAAGCCTCAAGCTCAAATGTTCAATAGGCCCAGGGCAGGGCCTTATAGCCTGCATTTTGAACAAATAGGAAAACTGTTAGTTCCAAAAATTGATGTACCTAGGTCTGGACACTGCCTTCAGTTACTAACTGTATGTAGCACCTTGACGAGGTAGCATCTCTGAGTCTGTTTACTCATCTAGAAAAGACCATTGGTGATAACTATCTCTTGAAAAGGTATGAATGCTGATGTGACAAATGCCTGCCATCTCGGCCCTTGAGAGGCTAAGGTAGGATCACAAATTCAAGTTGATTGTATCGGGAGACTGTCTCCCCCACAAAAAAAAAAAAAAAAAAAAAAAGAAATTGATGAGTTTTCAGTAAGCAGGAGCTGTTTCTAACGTGTGTGTTTTTCCTCGAGAGCCTGAAAGAATGGAGTCTTGCCAGAGTCCAGAGTGACTGCTTTTTCTTAGAAATAAGGTCACCAGGAAACATGCTGCTGAGCTGAACAAAACTTCACCTAATAGAGAAAGCAAAATAACTTCAGATTTCTGTCGCTTCTAAGACATGTTAGCATTTGGAGCTGAACTCTACTGAATCACAAATTTATTTTCTTCCTGACCTTCAAAATCAACTTGAGAAGAACATGTAAGAAACCATGAAGAGTAAACCGCGATGCAAAGATGACACCTACTGGCAGCCTGAGGCCCCCTGCAAAAGGCGTCCCTCCCAAGGCTTGGTTGCCTCAATCTTAATTCATCCTTGAAAACAGCCATCCTGTTGCCTCTTACCTGTGAAATGCTGTTAACAAGGAAATAATCAAAGATGTGGACAGAAGTTTAGGTGCAAAGTTTTTCAAGTATTATTTGTAAAAGTAATATATTGAAAATAGTGGTCAACATTGGAAAATGGGTTAAATTTTGACACATCATACAATGGGTTATCAAGCAGCCATTAAAAGCTATGCTTGCGGGGATATAAGGGAGGAGGGGACAGACAGGTTCAATATGTTTTATATGCATGTATAAAAATGCCTCAATGACACTCAGCATTTCATAAAATTAATATGCACTAAAGTATATTTTTTAAGCTGTGTTTTCAAATCATTTTAATAGCCTGAAGAAATACTCATGCTACAATGAACTTTTTTAAAGCAGACTATATGAGAATATATATGCCCGAAATGAAATATAGAAAGTGTTAATAATGGTCATCACTAAGACTGTTTTATTTATTTATTTTTTTTAGCTTTTCTAAAATAAGCATGTATCATTTTAATGCAAAGGAGAAGCTATTAAATTTTTTAAAAACAAGAAAAGAATTTCAGTGACATTTTCAAAGGGAACAGGGACCATAACATAAATAGTGATAGGTTAGCAGTGAAAATGAGAGGTGGACAGTTGAGACTCAGATGTGAGAACCGCGATTCCGGAGAGGCTGGTGAGAAGCCGTCTGATCCTCCCACCGCAGTAGCAGAATCTAACCAGATGTCGCACAGCAGGACAGTGAGAATAAATAAAGTCATTTCTACACAGGAGAAAGTGTCTTCTTTTCCCTGATAAATCTATCAGATGTTTACAACTACCTGCCCTTTTGTATTATCTCTAGAGAATTTTCTTACATAAACAGCCATGATTAAAAAGAGTGTCTACAACTCCACCTCTTCATTGGAAGTCTGATTGATGCACTTCTTATGCTCCACTCCCATGGCATCTGACAAGACCCTGGCAAGACCTCTGTGACCAAGGGAAATCACCCCACTTCTCTAAGCTTTCCTCTCCTTGTTGATAAAAATGATGACAGTCAGCTGAACGCTACAGCTGCCAGCCTTGCATGAGATGATACACTTTGAAAGTAATCACACCCACATCAGAAGCAAAGTCCTAGCAGCCAGCACTGCTCAGCAGTCATGAGCTTACAGGCATCTCACAGGTGTTTTCTTTGCTATTATTTCATTGAATCAGTATTAAAAGCCTGTAAATGAGCATGATTCCCATTTTGCACATCAGAAAAATCTCATGAATTACTAGACAACTGGCACAAAAGTTACATGCTATACATTGCAGAGCTGAGATTCGAATTTAGATTTTTTTTTTTCTTTTTTTTTTTTTTGCGGGACTGGGATTCAAACTCACACTCTTGCACTTGCCAGGCAGGCACTTGCGCCACGGAGCTATCTCCCCAGCCTTCTGCGATTTGAACTTAGTTCTAGCTGGAAAGGTGAAGTTCTTAGATAAATGTTCTGTATAACTTCATAGGATTTTGGATCTCAAAAGGACACTATAGAGCATTAGATTGAATCCATGTAGTTTGCAGATAAAGACATGGAGGCCCAGAAAGAGGACATGACTTGCCCTCGTAACTAATACAAAGCCCTACAAACTTCACTCTATAAGAGGCGAAGTTCCTCTGCACCATCCTCCAGCTGGTACGGTTCCTGGTTCTGGAGAGTGGGCTGGATTCTCCTTCTCATTTAGCACCACTTCTCTATTGCTGGAAACTTCAGGTCCACCCCATTACTCAGTGGCCAAATTGCATACTTGGAACTATACTGGGTGAACCTTTGAACTTCTTACATGAACTTCCACACAATCAAGTTTTCACCATTGCCAAAACCCAAGGGGAAAATCAGAAAGGTGAGTGACAGAGAAACAAGAAGTTGTCCAGATCACCAGACAAGCTGAGCACTCTATACAGTATACTTTCCGAAATATATCATCCTATTAGCACTCTCCAGGGTGCAAGGAGACGCTCTTAATCATGGCAGCCACCACAGGCATGAGGTAAAGCTACTCTCTGAAGCACTCAGCTGGAGAAGCTAGCAAGGGACAGTTGCAAGGAATGAAGCCTAGAGCCTGAGACCCGCAGTGGGAAGATGGAGCAGGGTCGGTGCTTGCCTACAGATTGTGCTCCTGAAACAATCCATGACTACTCTACATTAATATCTAAGTTTCACATTTCTGCCACTGTGCCTTGACCTACAGGCAGTGATAGAAGTGACTGTAGCAATGCAAAGATCTTAAGAATTTGACAGCTGGTGTACACTCCAAGCATGCATGGACACAAGATTTACCACAAAATTTCTCCCTTTTGGCTCACTCACTACAGCACCATTTCTCACCCCAGCTAGAAGTAAAGTGTTTGCCACTGAAACTTTTCACTTTTCAAATTTTTAATGTCTGCATGAGGAGGAAAAGACATAATCAAGTATCCATTTCCCTCTGCATCATAAAATATGATGCAGTCTCCTGATAGCCAAGGCAAGAGAAAAAGGATGAGGTAGTGGTGTTACTGTTCAAGAAATCTAACCAACAGGATGACTGATTCTTTATGACATTGCCTTGCTATCAATGAGAATGAAACACACCCTAGAGGACTGTGGAAGTGGCCATTCTGGCCTACAATGTCAGCTCCGATTGCAACTTAGAATCTCTCTAATTCTCAACCATAAATGATCACAACTTAAACTCCTACACTCCTAAACTCTGTGCTCCACTGTCTACCTTTCATCTGGGTCTCTTTGGAAGACTGCATCTGATTTCATTCAGTTCATTTATTCACATCACAAACCCATTATATACCAGCCACTGCTCAAATGAACAAAAGAAAGATCCCTACACTTGCAATGCTTACATTTTGAAACAAGAAGGCAGGCAACATAAAGAAAAATACTAAAAAGGGCTGGCCAGATAGCTCAGCGGACTAAGGACTGGGGTTCTATCCCAAGTGTGCCCTGCAGCCCTGCCTCTGGGGCACACTGAGACAGCGACTGAGTCTGGGCATGGTGGTGTGTGCCTATAATCAAAAGCACTAGGGAGGCTGAAAACAGGAGGCTCACTAGGAGTCCAGTCTGTGTAGTGAGACCTTGTAGACCCTGTACTAAATACAAAAAGAAAAGGAAAAATATGAAATGAAGTCTTTGGTTCCTGAATGAAAGCAGATCAAGTCTGTCTGTCTAGGGGTTTTTCCCTTTGTGCTCCACAGACAGCCTCTTCCATCATTGTGTAGGGCTAGTGGCAGCCAGAGAAGAAGCCCTGATATCATGAAAACAACTTAGATGAGTGACCTGTTGGTGGTTTTGATGTACCCCAGGCCCAGAGAGAGAACTGTAAACCAAAACAAAATTCACAGACTATGCCCTAAGCAATACAGTCATAACACATAATGACAGGATACCCAACCACAGTGTCTGGCAAGCTATCAGGGTGGCATGAAACTATACTGAGCTCAGCAGGAAGGACAAATACATTGGGAAAACCAGAGCATCCCACAGCATGAGATGTGTAGCCTATTCCTCTTCCCATGAGTCCTGTCCTGCACCCTTTTGGGGTGTATGTTAAAGTTACTCTAAGGAAGAGCCAATGCCTACAAATTGGTTTCTGTGGTTCTGAGAACATAGAAATATCTTTAAAACTTCACAATCTGATTTATGTGCTGAAATTTCACATTATCAGGTTGGAATCTCTTGATTTAAACATGTCTTCACAGGACTTGCCTGCCTCAACTCAGCTCCAAATGAAAGTAAAGAATTTTATAGAGTAGAAGAAGGAAAGAACATGGATGATTAGGATGGAGAAAGCCCCCTCCCTTCCCACTTCACCTCCCAGGAAGGAAAATGGTCCAGAACAGAGAGGTCGAGGTGTCATCTCCTTTTTAGGAATCTCCTTCTTGAAAGATGTAGGAGGGAGCGGCACAGATAGGTTACAAAGTCTCTGGTTGAGGCCTCAGAGATACCCATGCAAATTTTCTTTAGCATTCTTTACTATTGGAGGTGTTTTCAACTCCATACAAGTTCCAGCTGATCCTGGCCTCTGTTTGTGAGTTAGGAGCCTAAATTGTTTAGCCTAGAAAAACTGGGTGTCTCTTGCCAGCCTGACCTCAGCTCTCTGACCCTGACATCTCCCACAGTTGTCCCTTAACCAGTCACTCTGGGATTTCAACACTAGGAGTCCCGAGGTAAAGCCAACCCAGGGCTGCTCTGAGTCCAGGGTCCAATTGACCCTTCTCTAAAATAGATTCTGATCAAGCTTCCTCTCCAGGAATATGACAGAGGCTTAGACCAGAGTCACTCACCAGCTATGGTGGCTCACAGCATCCACTGCTGCGTCCCACCTGTGCACTTCTCCCAGGCAGCTCTGGAGTCACTCACCCTCACTGTGGCTCTGTGTATTTGATCCCCTTCTCTCATGCTCTTAGCTAGGAACTGGGGGTAAAATACAGGTTGCTGCCTCCTTTTTCTGCATTGAGGCCTCTTCACTTTCTCTGTAGTTTCTATTTTCTTTTCATTTGTGTATTTGGTACAGCATCTCACTACACAGATTGGACTCATGGTGATCCTCCTATTTTCAGCCTCCCCAGGACTGAATATAGGCATGTGACCCCAAGCCCAGACTTGGGGACGTAGGACTGGAAATTAACCCTGGTCTCTGCACTTGCCAAAGCAGGCGCTTTGAGTCCTCTGAGTTATCTCACTGTCCCCAAAGCTCCTATTTCCCCTTCAGATCCTTCCTAGCTTGCAAGGATCCACCTCATTTTTTTTTTTTTTTTTAATTTCCCAAGTTGTTATTTTCCAGGGTCTGGATTCTGAATCCTGGAGAAGTTGATTTGTTGCTATTTACTGGTCCACATCTTCCCAGAAGCTTGCTGGAGGAAAGAGCCTAAACCTTAAAGCCTTGCTGATACACAGGAGCCAAACTAGATCAATTGAGCAGATTCAGAGGCCAGCTTTCCTGCTCAAAGCATAAAGGAGTCTCACCTCTCTCTTCTTCTGTCCTCTGCCGATTTCTTTGGCCCTTTGATCCCCCCTCAAATCTTAATCCCACTCCAAAACTTTACCAGCACCTAAAATCAGTCAGCATTGTGGTTATTCTTTTCATTTTATTTCGTATACATTGATTCTCATTTCTCTCTTTCTGATTTTTCTTAAAATGTGCCTCATTGAATGGAAAGAGGAACAGAGTTAAGAGGTGGACCTAGGGAATTCTTTGGACCGATTAAAAGTTGTCTCTTGTTTAGTACTAAGTCCAGTACTTTACCAAGATAGTATTCTCAGATCCTACTGGAACTCAAAGGCCAGATATAGCCAGCTCACAACCCAGCTGTGGCTCCTGTTTATGAGCCTTGATCTTTGGCTCCATCTGCTTCCTGAAGGCCCTAATTTCATAACAGTGGGTAAATGTGATCCTCAGGAGCTGTCTGAGGCTCTGAGGTTTGTCTCTCTACCCAAAAGTTTGTATTAATTTTTTTCTAATACTCATGTACTCTATGACGCTCAGGTTGCCCCGCTAAAACCCCTGAATAAGTCACTTTGCTTTGAAATGACGATAAAGAATTATTAGCTGGATAGAGTCAAAATCCATTAGACGAGGTAGAAATCCCAAAACCAGACATCTGGCCCCGAATCTTCATAATGTACAAATTTGAGTAAGTTACTTACATGCTTTCTGTTTCTGTTTTCTCCCAGAAATTGAATGAGATGGGTGCCCAAGGCAGATAGCAGACACAAGAGACACACCTTAATCCCACAGAACACTAATGCTCAGTGTGAGGATGCCAAATTTCCACCGAAGTGGTACAAAGCCAGGAAATGCACTGCTATGGGATGGCTGCAGATGGTCTTTCTGATAAAGTGGCACATCAGGTGTCCTTGATAAAGTGAGCAACATCCTAAAATCAAGGATGTGGAGGTTGGACTAATATGTGCATATTTTTATCTCCCAAACATTTATTAAACATCTGTCACATGGTAATATCTCTGCAAGTCACTGGGAATACAGTAAAGAATACAAGAATGATCTCTCCCTCATGGACTTGCAGTTTGGTAATGGAACCAGTCTCCACTAATAATCACAAATAATGAAAGGGCAAGTTGTAATATAATGACAAGTCATAATAAATATAGTGGAGGAAATGAGCCAAGGGCTCAGAGATGCATAGAGAGAAAGACCTACTTGCAATAAGGAGGTGTGAAGAAAGGCCTATGTGAGAAGGTAAGGAAGTAAGGAAGAGGCTGGGTTGGAAGTAGAGGACAATCCAATATGAAGGAAAAAATGCTGAGAAATCTCCCTATGGCAAAGTCGAGGGACCAAATAAGAGGATGGTAGGGCTTCCGCTGAGACAGGGAAGAGAGTGGTGTAACACTGAGTCAAATTAAATGTTAGAGCAGTGAAATTCAGCCAGCACAGTGATGAAACCTGATAGATATGTATAAGATTTCTCTACTGTATGGAGTCTAAAGGAGGGCAAAGCGGCTGCAGGAAGTCTGAGTTGGAGGCTACTGCATCACTCGCTCCAGATGAGAGATGAAGAATCAAGGACAAAAATCAAAGGCAAATGAAAAGCCAGAGTGCCTGGGCAATTGCAGTAAATGAGGCCAGAGCCTCATGTGTACTGACTACATGACTTACAAGTAAATCATGTTGACCAAATTTCCAGAACTAGGAAAAAACTAGCTTCCTTGCATGGGAAATTCCTTTGGCAAATATTTATATGCTTCAACTATGTGCAAAATACTGGGCTTATCATTGAGATTTTAGGAACAAACTAATCAAAGCTCTGCTTTTTCTTATGGGGGGGTTGTGTTCTAGGGAAAAGAGGGAGAGACCTCACAAATAAGCAAACAAATAATAGTTATAAGTACTACTAATTTTTTTGTATTTAGTACAGGTTCTACGGGGTCTCATTACACAGATTGGACTCACAGTGATCCTCCTGTTTTCAGCCTCCCAAGCACTGGGATTACAGATGCTCACCATGATGCCCAGTCTCAATCACCATTGTGCCAACACAGCACACCGGGAATTGAACCCTGTAAGTACTACTTTAAAAGAGAAAGAAAGGGGAATGAATAACACATCTGGGTTCCTTAGGAACCAGAGCCTGAAGCAGAAGTTCATGCCTAATACTTTATGGGAGAGGGTGCAACTTCAGGGAAGTAAAAGTGAAGGAAAGTAGGAAGTGAGGCAGAAAGGAAGAAAAGCACATACAGTGGGCGTGTTAACAAGACAGTAAATTTTGCAGCAACTACAACTGGTTCCTCTCTCTGTCTCTTCCAAAGATATTCATATGAAACCACTCCCATAGTCCACTGTAGAGGGGAAGGGTAAGCAATTAGGTTTGGTCTCTTCTGTATTCTGTATCCCGCATCTCATTTATTTAAGTCCACTCCACCGGACATTAAATGTTATGCTGTTTAGACAGACACTGGAGAAGCCAGAGTCTTCCTGGATCCAGCTGGACCAAACCTGAGTGTCACATCCATTCAATTATCACCAAAGTAGGTGCAATGGAAGACATTCTTGAGTTCATACTGTAATTCTTAGGCAAACAAGAGACAGAAACTGGTAGCATTAGTAGATGAAGGGGTGGTGGTAGCTTCACAAAGTAAATTGTCCCAAAGCCACCCAGGTCTACAAATAGAACGAAGGAGGCTAGCGAGGGGCATACCAATCAAACACCAGTTGAACAGAGACCCAAATGTAATGCAGGCAAAAACCATGTGAATAACTGGGGGAAAGTATTCCAGACCAAAGAAAAGGAAATAATAAAGATCTTGGGCCAAGAGTATACTCAGCTTGTTTAGGAAAATCCAGGAGGTCAGTATGACCAGGATGAGTCGAATGAGGAAGTACATGATAAAAAAAGAGATCTGAGAGGTCAGAAAGTGGGCTGATCATGTGGGGGCCCTGTCAGTCATGCTGTTGCCACTGAATCCTATTCTGGAGAAAAGAGGATTCGTTGAAAGATCTTGAGCAGAACAGTCTTATGACTTGATTATAATTTAAAACACTTGGTCTGGGTCCTGTGTGGAGAGGAGACTAAAAATGCAAGGATGGAGCATGGAGGCCAGGAGAAATGACAGTGGCTTGGCCCAGAGAGGGAGCTATGCCTCAACATGGACAAATGTGGATCATAGTAGGAGCCAACAGGATTTGCTAATGAGAGAAAACAGTCAGTACTGGGCCAGTAGACTCTGTTTACTGAGATCTGTTTACTGAGATGGAAAGGACAAGACCTGAAGGAATGCATGGAGTCTTGCATTTAGCTTTGCTTCTCCATTTCTGATGCCTTTGGCACACACCAATAGAGAGTCTGGGGTTGGAATGGATTAGGACAGACCTACAAATCTGGACATCATCTGCAGATGATTTTGGAGCTGTGGGGTCGGACAAAATTGCCTGGGGAGTGCGTATAGCTGGAAAAGTGGTCGGATAACTGATTAATGTGAGACTGGAACTATAACAAAGTTCCAAACTACATCCTGCAGAGCCTTGGGTTTCATGGGGTGCTGAGGAGACCATGTGAGAGTTGGTAGGGTAAGTGTCTTAGAGGTCAGCCAAGGCTTAGCCAAAACATTTCAGGTTCTCTCCCTGCTTTGAACAGATATCTCTGCCTACGTCTTCGGGATTTCTACATGAGATTTCCTTGAGGGGGGTGGGAGGGAGAGCTCTACTTCTTGAAGCACAAAGCTTGAAAACTGTTACGCACATTCCACTACTGGGAAAGTTCGTGAGAACATAGAAAGGGACCCTAGCTGCGGTCTACAGATAGGGAAAGTCTATAGTTGAGGGTGAAAATCAGAGAATCGGTTGTTTCTAAAGTTTCATTTGGCTCCAAAAACACTTGCACTTTATTCTCATGG
>PVKN010033635.1:0-12001 GCA_004027915.1 Capromys pilorides
CAAATTCTGTGTTGCTTTTATTGGTCTTATTGTCTCTTTAAAATTGAAAAAAAAATACTGCTGTGAACATGCATGTACAAGTTTTTGTGTGAATTTTTTTCTAGTTTCTTGGGCATATGCCTACAAGTGGAGGAGCTGCTGGGCCTGTATTTAATATTTTTCAGAATTGACAAGCTTTACTAAAACAGCTTCACTTATAATCTTACCAGCAATATATGAGAGTCATGACAATATGTTTTGAAAGCTAAAAATCTTAACTAACAAAGCCTACATGTTTTGCTCAATAAATATTCTGATATTATTCAAATCAAGGTATCTCTTTCAAATAGTCTTTCTGAGCTAGCTTCTTTTCCTTTCTCTGCATGTTGCTGGCAGGTCCCCATCCGCCACTGATGTAGACAAATCTTGAAAGGACTCTTGGCAGCTTGAAGGTGCACAAGGAAGCCTGTAAATTTGTTGTGTCAAACTAGGGTCAGGTGGTTGAGTCTTCTGTTCCTGTTAATTGCACGTTCTAATGTGGTCTTTACAAATGACATTGATTGTAAATTTGGATTCTGTGGCCTCTTTCACAGCAGGTAGAAAGGTAGGAAAGAACAGTTGCTCCATATTTTCTTGAGTGACTGGAGCAATCACGGCAGGTGAGCTCTCAGACACTGGACCTTCCCAAAGCTTACTTTCCCCACAAATCTTTGTTGTTTCTTACAGTGCCTCATAGGGTTAAACAAACCTGATTGGTGTCATTAATAGACCACCCTTTCTAACCTTCCTTGTATCCCAGTCGTCACCTTCAGACAGTTTTGGGATATAATGGCAGCTTTTTATTTCTTTTTGCCTGAGGGCCACCCCCTGGGTGCATAAGAGTGTTTGATCTACATTTGGGACAGCCAGAATTTCTGGAAAGCCCAGGAACATTTCAATCAATGAGGGGTCGGAGTTGTTGGTAAATAGCCCAACTTCACCATTAAGTATAGCACTACTTTTCAGAGGTCTCCCTAGTGGGACTAAGCCCAGCTATACACAGTGGTAGCTGCACAATTTTTGGTTCCTTTCTTTATCTGTCTTGTTTCTCTTGTCATTCCTGGGGACTCCATGGATGACAACACACATAAATAACTGGCATCTGAATCATAGACTCCTGTTCCTGGCAGAGATCAAACAATTGTGACCCCTAGGATTTCATCTCTTTAGGCTACCTTCCCATAAGTAGAGGTAGCCACTGGCTTAGAAGACTTGCTGGGAATCTTGCAGCAATTACAGCTTTGATTTGAATTGGAGTATCAGGGACTTGGGCTTGGGGCTTATCAGCTCCCAGCTAGTATCTCAGTATGAAGAGACACAGAGAAGTGAGGAAGGGACTTTAGGTGTTGTGAGGAGCAAAACAACATGGAGAAGGCACAGTGACCCCAAGAAACCTGTGAAATGTTAGGGTTTTTATCAAGAGCATTTAATATTAGGTATTGTGTAGAGTGTCCCTGGTTAGGTCAGTGGGAAGAATGTGCTGACAGTGTGTGTTTGCGCTTAAGCTTTAATAGAACCAGTTCTTTCTGCATGGAAGATTGGCTATGAGACTTCTGGAGCCCAATGCAAAATAAAAATTCAAGATCCTGGTTAAAAAAATTAAGATTTTTCTAGTTGGTGACAGCAAAGCATTAGGCCAGTCATGGACCCATTCTACATGGGGCTGTGAAGTTCTCTAGTACATGTAACCAGTCTTGGCTGAAGGCTTTCTCCCTTTCTAATCCTAAAACCCTGTTTCAGAAGCACTGGTGTAATGCCTGCTTGCCCAGGCTGGATGATGCCTCCTTCCCAGCCTCTCTGCCCCTGGGTGTTCTGTATTCCCCTGTATCCTTCACAGTGTGCTCCAAGCAACTAGTGTGATTGGCAGAACTTCTCTCAGTCTAGTCTCCATGAGACTAGGGTGAAGGCTTGTGTTTGCTGCTTCTTCCTTTTGCATTTCAAACACTGAATATCCATTTTTATCTGCTTTACGTATATATTGGGATTCCACATCATATTTTACTTACGAACAAGTTTATACTCTTAAAGTAAAAAGAAAAAAAATAGTACTGGAAATTAATAGTGAAATAATGAAATGCAGACTTGTTACCTTAAGCATTTGGTATCTTCAATTCTCTATCTCCAAGGCTGGGTAAATTTAGCCCATCAGCCCAATTCAGCCCATGGCTAAAAATAGTTTTGCATTTTAAAAGGTTATATAAGTACTTATGTACTAAACATAAATTGTCTTTTGGCCTGGGAAGCTTAAATTTGCTCTTTGGCCCTTTAAGAAAAACTTACTGAGCCCTGATCCAGCTCCGATATTTACGTTCATGACTAGTTCCCAAGATTTTGCTACAAGGACCTTACAGAGCTGGCTTAATGTTTTTAATGTTTAGGAGAGAAGCTCGTTGGATATTCAGTAAAGCTAAGGGGTGCAAGCATGATTTGTTGTTCTGGCATCATTCATCATATTAATAGAGCCCTTTTCCCCCTCCTAAGTATCTTTGGGAAGTAAATTATATTGTCATCCTGCATATAACTGACAAATGAATTGAAAGATCAAAAACCACTGGTAAAATTTGTGATCAGTTATATTATCTGTGATGCTAAGGGCATTTCCTAAAGAGATTCTAAATTCTGGCTGTTTGAGCTAATATCCAGAAATGACAAGCATTATAAAAAAGAATGGCTTTAAAAATAATTACTATGCTTCTATTATGTATGTGATGAGTTTCTAGAACTAATGGCATCTTCTGCTTGCCTAATTTTCTTAAAAGGATTTAACCAATCTGTCTGATTTTTAAAAGCAGCATGAGGTATGCTAACAGAAACCCGTGTTGGGACACAAATGCAGTCTCATGCTATGTATTGAATATTTTGTTTAGAGAAAGGCTATATTTAGAGAATGGGGGAGGAAGTGTCCTTTCATTTGATATTCTAGGAAATGAACCATATTGCTACTTTCTGTGCCTAGAGCCCAGCATGGGTGTTTATCTATAATGAGTCCAACTCTTAGAAGATGCTGACTCCAAATGACCTGGATATTATCCAAATAAGTGGTTTTAAATTCCCAGTAATAACTAACCAAGCATGAAGAATAACTCAATTTTGGATGAATCTAATTTTATTTATAAACAAGCGCCTACAGAAATTCTGAAGTTTAACATAATTTAAAAAGTTGCGGTGCTGGAGCATATTTCTTAATAATATTCCTGCCATCCTGTTTTTAAAAATACAAGGAGTCAAGAAGCATTAGGGAGCATGCGTACATCCACATTCAGAATCTGGAACCCAAGAGACAATCCCATCCACTCTCTGGGCTGCAGGGACCTAGGGTGAGAATTAAGAATCAGTTAGTAGCCTGGTGATGTGCCAGTGTTGGAACAGGCTTGTTGTTTATTGTTGTGATAGTTTGAGGAAAACTAAAAGAGGGCAGAGAAATAGAGAATGCTGGAGATGATGCTTTTGTACAGGGTGATCTGGGAAGGCTCTCTGGGCAGGTGACATTTGAGCAGAGACTTACATAAAGCTAAGACCTTCAGACCTTACAAAGATTTTTCAGTCTTCATTCTTGATTTGTTGTGTAAATATATTTGGTATAAAGTCCCCGAGCTCTCTCTTGGGAACCTCAGATCTCCCATTATTAAACAAGGCTGTTTTTCTCTTAGAGTTCAAAGAAAAAGATTTAAGGACTCCCTGGTAACTTTGACCCCCATTAGATCTGTAAATTGTGTTATGCTGTTTGCAGACAGGGATTTCCTCTGCAGTGAGGAATGAACACTAAAAATTCTACCCAGGATAGTAGGAAAGGCAAGAACAGATGCTAGGATGAGAGAACAGCTCCTGGCTTCCTGTTAGAATAAGGTGGCTAAGACTATTGACAATTCATGTTTTGCCTGGTGCCTGCCACTGGGTTATGGCCCATGCGTTGCTCAAAGAATCCTCCCAACAACTCTGGAGATACAGAGAGGCAGGGCTTTATTGAGCAGAACTCAGTAAGGTTTAGAAGACAGAGATAGTAGAGAAAAGAAGCATAGATATTAAACTTCATGAGGCTACAGACTCATCAATCCCGTTCTTTACAGTTTCCTCAGGATTTAGCACAGTGCTTGTGTTTTAATTACTTTCTTGTTGCTAAAACAAAATACAGGACCAATACCCACAAGTCAAAAGAGGAGAGATTTATTTCACCTCACAATTTGTAGAGCTTTTTCATCAATAGAGGGCTGGTTCTAAAAGAGGGTGGAATGGCAAAGGGGCGTGGCAGAGGAGAAGTAGCTCATGAAAGGGAAGGCAGGAAGCAGCAAGAGGCAACAGCAAACCTCCCTTTCTCTTTTATTCCATCCAGGCTACAAGCCTTTCAGTGGTGATCTACCTACTGAGGGCGGGGCTTCCTATTGCCCATACCCAGAACAATGCTAAATTTAGTTAGTGACATCTTTAATCTACAGTCACACACCCTAGATCTAGCCACTTCCCCCAAACTCCACCTATGAATGTATGAGGCTTTAGGGCACTAGATACAAGCCATACGAGCTTGGGTATCATCAGTGCACCAAACTGAATGAATAGATAAGGGCATGAATAGCAGTAGCAAAATCACAGAGGCAGGATATTAGGTATGTGTCAAATGAAATCTATCTCGAGTCAGGACTCCCTTCCTTTCCTTGGTGGAGAGTGGTGGAGGTCAGGCTAGGCATCCAGGTCAGAGACAAAAGTGTCTTTGGGATGAAGTGGGAAAGATGTGTTGAGACCTGGAGAATAGGCTGTGTAATAAGCACATGCTTTCTCATTCCTGCAGATATAAGAAGAGTCTATATCCCAGCTTCTGTTGGGGTTGGGTTGGAGCTATGTGACAGTTCTGAATAGTACCCTGAGTGATGGTAACTTCTGGCCTGAGGCAGTGAAGGACACAGATTCCCTCTCTAGTTCTCCCTTTTGTTGTAATGGCTGTGATTACCACATGCTGATACTGCCAAGCTGTAGGACAAATAGTAGCCTGGGTTTCTGAGCCACTGCATAGAGAAGACTACTTGAGTAGGTTTTCTATGAAGCACAAATATGTCCTTGGTATGCTGGCCACTGAGAATTTAGTGTTTATAGATTTCTGTACTGTATTTTGCTCTATCCTGAAAAATGCATGACCTGATTGCTGGACTCCTTCTCTCCTTTTTTGCTGATCCACTGGTCCTTGTAGCAGCCCAAAGCTGTTATCTGGGCAGTAGAAATGGTCCTGGCAAGAAGACCTGGTCAGAGAGACTTGAATACAAGGTCAGATTGGATGTGAAATTAGCTTTGAGACATTTGATGTGGCTCAAACTGTATTGTCTGCACAGTTGCTAACAGAAAGGCTTACTTTCTGTATTAAGACACCAAAGGTGGTGGGAAGAAAAATCAGTGGTTTCAACTTAATCTTGTGTTTTTGTGAAAATTAGGGGCACACTTAGCATAAAACTATTCTGCATGTTGATGTTTTCCATTCACCAATATGTCACAGACATTTTTCCTCCTCATAGTGAGTGCTTATGCTCCTATGGAATAAGTGCTCCATTCTTTCTATTTTTTTATGTATTTGATACAGGGTCTACAGGGTCTCACTACACAGATTGGACTTGTAGTGATCCTCCTATTTTCAGGCTCCCAAGCGCTGGGATTATAGATGCGCGCCACCACACCCAGTCTCAGTTGCCTTCTCAGTGCACCCTGGGAGCAGGACTGGCACCAGACTTAATCTGCTGAGCTATCTGACTGGTCCTCCATTCTTTCTTAAGGGACACTATAAATGGACCATTTTGTTTGATTTTTTATTTTTCATTTTTCTGTTTCTCTATCTATCTATCTATCTATCTATCTATCTATCTATCTATCTATCATCTATATCTATATCTGTCTGTCTGTCTGTCTGTCTGTCTGTCTGTCTATCTATCTCTATCTCGGTAATAAATGTTCTCTTGAATGTATACCCAAATGTTTCTGTAGTGAAATATCTGGGTCAAGGGAACTAGCCTTTTTCGTTTGGATAGGAACTGGCAAATTGCTGTTCAAGGGATTGTGATAATTTACACACTGCAGAATGGTGAGTTTTAATGGACTTGTCTCTTCAAGAAACTCAGTCTTCACCCTACAGTCAAGTCTGAGTTGCAGCCACTGACCTTTGAAATATATGTTTGACTTAACTCTTTTCATTCAGTCTGGGGCTCAGGTCCTTCACAAGTGTCCCATCAACCCATAGGTGTTCCCCCCTTCACAAAGCTTACACTTAAGCCCTGAAAAATGGGAGATTTAATCCAGTCTCTATCAGATTTAAATCAGAACATTTTTTCCCTTTTGCCATTTTAAATTACCTCTCCCTTCAGCTCCAGACTGAGTAATTCAGAGTTAATGGGATATGAAAGTCATGGTCCGTGGCATGATTGTGGGTATCTAGCCAGAGGCGAGCAGGATTTATTCTGTTGGAACCCAACTGGGTTGAGAAGGGTGATAAATCAGCAGAGCTATTGCTAGCTCCCCTTCTGCTGCAAGATTCATTCCAGTTTATCAGAATAATCGTCTCAGGCCCAGGACAAGAGATAAACAGCCAAATCCACAGTCCCACCATGTGGTAGAAGGAGACATGTATTTTGAAAATCTCTTTTACTAGAAATGTGTGGATGGGATTGGAGGACATGTTACTTGTCTAGCTGTAATTCAGGGAAATGCTTCAGTCTGTGTTTTCTAAGGAACAGGCTTGTATTTTGTGCCCCTGAACACTGCTGGCTTGAGGCTGCTGGTCTTCAGAGCATGCAATGTAAAAAGTCTTTGGAATCACATGCTGACTCATTGTTTCCTAACACCTGAGTCCAGGGATGTCCTTCTCAGTGACTTGGCCACCTCTTTACCCATCACTGAAGCTGTTGTCTTAGTTGCTCTATTGATATCTCAAGAAGTCCCTGAGAGAATGCCATGTTGGTTTTGTTGTCATTTTCTAGTGTTATGGTTTGTGTTTAGATATCTCTCCACCCCCTCAAAGCCTCATGAAGTCATGGGTGGGGCTTTTTCAGAGGTGGCTGGATTTAGAGTTTGTGATGCTGGGATTGATTCATGGTGCAATGCTAGGATTAACAGTGTGCTACATACCCTAAGATATAAGGGATAGAAAGAGCTGTGGCCTCACCCCTTGCTTGTTTTGCTACCTACTGGCTGCCATGAACTGTTGTCTCTTCTGCAATGCCACTCTGCCATACGCCCTCTGCCTTGGACCCAGCCAACCATGAATGAAAACATCTATAAACTATAAGCCAAATAAACCTTTCCTCTTTTAACTTTGGGTGTCAGGTATTTTGACTCATCAGTGAGAAAAGTAACTAAAACACCTAGATTTTTCTCTTGACCTTAAAGACAGACATCATGTGACAATACCATGCCATAGAATGCATAGAACAAAAGTTACAAATGGATTAATATCATTGGATTTGTAAGGGACCCTGTGTACATGTATGCATAAGAATCCCTTTAAATGATAACCTGAAGTGTCAAGTGCTTATATACACTGAATTCTCCCTCAGGCCCAGACTCATTTGCTCTGTTGAGTCCATTCTAATTTTATCCCCAAACCATTTGGTGTAGTTGGTTCTGTTGCTATATCCAGTTAAGTGAGGAGAGCAATGCTAAAGTAAGTCTTAATAACTTGCTCGAGATCACAGACCTAATAATTGACCACAGAGCTCATATTAGCTACTTCTATGCATATATGTACATAAATACCATTTACACAAATACGTGTGCACTCAGATGTGTGAATGCATGACTTTAGATAAACACATGCACATATACACACATATGTGTGTGTAGTTTGGGAAGAAGATTTAACAAAGAACGATGGCTGAGATTTATGATTGTTAGCATGAGTCAAAAGCCTGAGATTCTTAATATCTTGATACTTCCTCAGATCATTTACTGTAGAATACAGTGTTGCATAGAAAATAATAACATTAACAGAACATGTAACTTTTGCATCTCTCAGAATCAGGTCTTACTTTAACTTGCCCTTAACCACCCAGCAGAAAAGTTTAACCACGAGGCATAAAAAGCAAAGCTAGATTAGCATGTTGAGCTGTAAAAGGCTTACATCAACAGCTTCCAACATTGCCAGTTCTGCCAGTAATCCATTATGATTATGGAATTTTTGACTATATATACAACTACTTTTTCTTAGCTCAATGAGAAGAAATCTTTATATCAATAATGCTTAGAAAAATTATCATGTTTGCATCCTGTGCTCTAAATAACTACTACGAGGACAACAGTATGCATTGTATCAGTTATTGGGAATGTACTTCTAATGTGTTTTGAAAGTGTCTCATTGTTATTTCTTATTAAAAGTAATAAAAAGCCAAAAAAAGAAAATAATAACATTATAGGATTATGTGAATTGTTCTCTAGTGAAGGCCAGAGGGCTATGTCCTGTGAGACCATTTAGAATACATTTTCAGCTTGAGGCTTGGATTATGCTACCAGAATTGGTTGCCTGTGTGTTTCAGAGTGAGGAGCAGGGCCATCTTTTGGGTAGATGCAGATTAACTGAGATCATGATATTGAGCTATGATCTTGCTGTACAACATCACCATGATAGGCGTTTTCTCTGATACTGGATTCATGTGGGAGTGTCTAGTCTTGGAGCAGAGGAGATGGTCCTATGGTGTCTAAGGGCATCAAGTTGACATACAAAGCTGATTTGGCTAGTGGAACTGGGGGATCCTTGAAATTTACTGGCCATGCAGGCTTTTCCATGGACTGGCATGGGATAGGCTCAGCTAACCTCCTGTTTCTGGGACAGCTTAGTCTGTGCTCTTGCAGTGGAAAAGCCTTTTTTCACCTCAGCTGTGCTTCTTAGAGATATCAGCATCTGATCAGGTTATAGACTTGACCTTCAAATCTGCAGGCCACCATGTTCTATTCTGTTTCTGCTTTTATCTTTTGATCTAATTCCTGATAGTTTTTTAGGTTGATTTCATATAGAGAAATCTTATTTCCCTCTAAGTTCGTGAGGGATATTTTATTCTATTCCTTGGGTATACATCACAGTCATTACAGAAAATGCTGTTGATGTCCTATCAGCCTGTCCTGGGTGTCACCTGCAGTTAGATCTCATGTATGATAAAGGCTTTCAATAATCTCTCTGCCTTAAGGTGTTCCATGGAGTGTATTCAACCCTCAAATAGGGTCAAATAGAAGTTTTAGGAAGTGGTCCTTTGGGTGTAGCCCTCGACCCATGAGAACTTAAAGACCCAGCCTACTTGCCCCTCAGTGGGGCAGCCCTGAGGTGTATACTCCATTGTTTTTCAGAGGATCCTCAGTAGGAGTGGGCCCCAGATGCTCACAGTGCTGGCGTGAGCATTTTACTGACTTCCTTTTCTTCCCCTTTTTACTGTCCAACTGCCTCCTAGTACTTCCTTGAATCAACTGTGTGCACCCTCATCCTTGTCTCAGGTTCTGCTTTCAAGGAAACTCTGACTAATGAGCTACCTTCAAGTTTTATCCAGGAACATTTTCCGTAACCTTCTTCTTATCCAGTCTCTTGTTTTGACAGCCTTTGAGAAGCACTTGATCCCAGAGTTAAAAGCATAAGCAGTAAAGGCAGACATAGGAGGCTGAATAGCGGCTTAGATCACTTATTGACTATGTGACCTTGGAAAAATTACTCCCTAAACCACATTAATCTTTCAAACAATGCAGATAGCAAATACATAACTTGGAGTTGTCAGAAAGAATCAATGAGATAATGTATGCAAAGTGTTCAAGCTCAGCCTGGCAATTAGTAGGTGCTCAATAATGTCAGACAGGGCCTCATGTCTCTCTGAACAGAGCCCGTTATCTTTCAGCTGTGGTACAAGCAGATCAGGCTCCTTCTGTCCAAGCTGCTTGGACAGACAGGGCATGGGTAAATGATGAGCATGGGTCTGAACAGTCAGAATGGGTCTTGATGACCTGAGGGTGGGGTAGACTCTCCCACCACCTTGGCTAACTTTGCTTCTCCTTTGACTCTTCTGTTTATGGCCACTGTCAATGTCCCAAAGCAGCCCTATGCTTTTGCAGTCTTGCTTACCTGATTCCACCCTTCTGGAATGCTTTCTGACTCCATTCCCATGTCTGGCGAGGCCCTCTCTCCCAGGCATTCCTAGCATAGTATAGATGAAGATGCACCTCAGACTCACCAGGAGACATTTTTGAAGCACATATGTGTGCAGCTCACCATCAGAAACTGACTGAGTAGATCCATGGAGGGGCACAGGCATATCTTATTTATATTGATAAAACAACACATGAAGTGAGGGTGGGTGGCGGGAGCTATGAGTTCATTTAAAAAGTCCAGGTAATGCCACCAAACAGATTCATCTACCTGTGTGGATTTGGGCAATCTACTCAGCTTCTTTATGGTTCAGTTGCTTCATCTGCAAAATGGGAATACTAATACCTATTTTATAAGGACTAGGTAATAGACATGATGGTCAGGAAAACAGCTTTAAATTAAGCCATTTTGAGTCTCCCAGCCAGAAATACCACGTCTTCTTGCTCTCCCGTTTGTTATCTGTGTCTCCATTATGGCATTTAGCACCATGGCTCTCTCACTAGGTGATCTGTGCATGTTAGTTGCTCACAATCTTGAAAGTGCCTGCTGAGGGCCGGGGACCAACAAGGACTCCAAATTATCTGTTGTATGTTCCCATATCACGTGGTATAATGTCACATGGAACCTGCACTCAATAAACTTTTGTTGAATATAAAACCTTAAGAAACAAGTGTATGTGGTTATGTTCGGTACCTGCAATAATGTACTGTGAACAGGCTTTTGATTAGTGTTAGTGTCCGGGTAACAGTTTCCTACTGACAAGTACATTTGCAAATCGGCAGGAGAGAAATAACTATGTATATAAAATTCTGTGTTTTACTTATCTGATCTGGATAAAATCTTTTTGCTTCCTTGGACTTCCAGTTGTCAGGCACCAACACCAACAGGGGTGGGGTGGGTAGGCCACAGGGCTGTCCCTAGGCTGTCCCCTTACTCTGAACCTGTAATGGATCCTCCTGGCTACATTTATAAGTCCAAGGGCAAGAACTTGATCTGTAGAAAGTACATGGGTTTCTCGCTATTTGTTCTGCATCTGAAGCTCGAGAACTTTCCATTTGTACCTGGTGACTTGGCTTCAGTCTCCACAGAGAGACTTTCTTCTGGCTCAGAGTTGCAGCTGTCCATTCAGGTTGAGGCTTGTATGGTGCCTTTATTAACTCTTTTTTTTTAAAGTATTTATTTACTTATTTTATATATTTGGTACAGAGTATCACTACACAGCTCCTCCTGTTTTCAGCCTCCCCAGTGCTGGGGTTACAGTTGTGCACCACCATGCCTGTACTCTGTACTGGTGCAGTGCACCTGCAGGTGAGGCCAGCATGGTTATTTATTCATTTATTTAGTGGATACGGGATCTTGCTATACAGTTTGAGCTTATAGCGATCCTTTTGTCTCAGCCTCTCCAACCCTGGGATTGTAGGTGTCTACCACCACACCTGATTTTGGGGCCAGCACAGCATGCCTGGGTTTCTAGGTCTGCATGGGATCTAACTTGAGCTCTTGCTCTTGTAAGGCAGGCGCTTAGACCACTGAGCTATCTCTCCAACCCTCCTTCATTAACTTTTGAGCCTCTTGGGATTAATTGTCCTCAGAAGTAGCCAGGCAGTCCACAGATGGAAGCTGAGCCGTGAAGGCAATTCCCTTGTAAAACACAGAAAAACCCAGTAAGTAGCTGTGGGTGACAGCGTGGGGGGAGGATCTGGAGGTGAAGGTTGCTTATCAAAAGATCTTTCCAGAAGATGAGGATTGTTGCAGAACTAAGGATTTGTCCTGGCCAAGGGGAGAAATAAGAGGTATAGTTGGACTTCTAAGTTTAAATTTTTTCCCTCTTTATTTTAATAAATATAGGATATCTGCTTCCTGGAAGGGGCTGGGAAGGAAGGCACAAAACTA
>PVKN010033636.1:0-12000 GCA_004027915.1 Capromys pilorides
GGGTTCCAGCCAAGGCTGAGGCTCCAGCTTCTATTCTAGCCCAGGCCCCCAAAGGTGCCCAGACTCCTATGAAGGCTCCATAGTAAAATCCTCTTATCTGCTGATGTAAAAACAGAAAGGCTGGTGTGACACATGGATGCCATCTGTGGGGGGCGGGTGTCCTCCTGTGCTCTTTGTATGAATAAATCTGAGACAGGATATGTTTAAAAAAAAAAAGCTAACCGTTGACCCTGGTGTGGCCAGATGGCCCTCTTATCTGTGGTCCCAGCTCTTGGCACAGAGTAGGTGCTCAGAACAGGCATAAATCAAATCTTCATCTGGACACTAAAAGCAGGGATGCTGAAGGGGCAGGGATCTCAGCGTTCACCTGGTCCTACCTTCTGTGACCTTCTGGCATGGGTATGCTCAGCCCTGCTTCACTCTCTTAAGTGGTGGAGAGCTCCTGCGTCACAGGCAGCCCACTTGATCCCTAAATAGCTACAACTAGCTCACTTGTCCTTGGTTGGCTAACCTGCAGCCTGTGCCCCAGGCGCACTGGGCCTGCTGCTTGTCATGTGACCTGCCTCTGCTCTGGGGCCCCAGTCAGCTGGACCCACCACCTTCCTGTCCCCAGCTCATTCAAGTTGGGTGTCCCATCACTCCTCCACAGGAGAGGGGCCCTGAAGCCACTTGATTCACATGAAAAGTGTGCACACTCACCTACTCTTACACAGATGTGCATTTGCACCCTCAAGCATGGGTGCACGCCCAGTCCCACAGACCTTAAGATGGGCTGTTCATTGCTCTGTCCCTGGAGACAAGGGTCCTTGTAGGGAGATGGCTCTGCAAAAGCCACTGCCTGAGGACAGCCACTGCCTGGCTGTAAGGAGCTCGTTTCACTTAGACCCTGCTCTGTACCAGGCAGGTCCTCCAAGTGGTCATGATGACAGCTCTCCCAGGTGTTCCTGGAGATGTTGGCTTTGCTAAGCCCTCCTTGTTGGAATGGAAGTATGGGTTGAGGCCACTCCCCAACTGTGACCACTGTCCAGGGCTCACTGCCCACTGTGTCTGATGTGTCCTGTAGCAGCGGCAGCCATCTGGCCCTGGTGGCCACTGGTCCCTGACTCTTTTGGGGGTTATGCTCATGCCAGGCTATGATCACATATAGAGTTTAACTCGCTCCCACTGACCTACTGAAAACCACCAATGGTATGTATATAACTGTCCCATCAGGTGCTTATACCACTGGTGGTAGAAGTGGTACAGTCTCTCTGGTAAAGTCATGCATGTATTGCTGATGGTTCAAGTTGTCCAGCAGTGAGGTGGATGCATTATGGCCCTGTTGTGAACACATTAAGGTAAAAAAGTGGGCAAACAATGGAAGCTCAGTGGTGGAATTCTCAGTGCCTAGAATGTGCAAGGCCCTAGGTTCCAACTCTAGCACCACATAAAATGTGGAGACAATAGATCGAGACCTGGAACATCCACACTTTCCCCCTAGAAGGGACCCCAGCTCCCTAGCTAGGCATCCTACTCCTGATACTGTGCCTTCTTATGACAGAGGTGGAAGAAGCAGTTGCCATCGCACTAAATCCGACCAGCAGTTCTACCTCCAGGCAAGTGCCCAGACAATGTGTTCAAGCCAGTACTATGAGCAAAGTCCATAGCAGTACCATTAATAACAGCCAAGAGTGGACACCAAGTGTTGTCAAGGGACGAATGAGTAAAGAAACATGGGGCTGCCCCTCAGCCATGAGGAGGCAGGAGATTCTGGGGCCCACTACAGCGTGCATGGGCCTTGAAGATGCTGCACCCAGAGAGTTGAGCCAGTCACAGAATGGCGAGGGCTGCGTGTTCTCTACTTATGCGAGGTCATTGCAGTCACCAGATCCAGAGAAAGAAAGCAGGATGGCAGAGCCAGGGGCTGGGGAGTGAGGTGGGGGCCTGTATTCAGTGGGAACAGGGCTTCAGAACGGGTTCTGGAGGTGGATGGTGGTGCCGGCTGCATAGCGGTGCGTCTGCGCTTAACCCTGAGCTGTGCACTTAAACACGGCACAGATGAGAAACTGTGTTACATTTTACCACAATAGAAATATTGCGGGGGCTGAGAAAAAAGGTGGATACTCTCTAGGACATGAGTATATGCTGGGAATATACTCAGTGTGGTGAGATAGCAACGCAGGATATACGTTATAGAGGTCCCACCTAGGACAGATAAATCTGTACAGATGGAAAGCGGACAGGTGGTAGCTGCCATGGGCCATGGGGAAGGAGGATGGGGGTGACCATCGCGGGCACAGGGCTTCTTTTCGAGGTGATGAAAATGTTCTGGAACTAGATAGACATGGTGGCTGCAAAATACCATCAACATGCTACATGCCAGCAAATTGTGTACTTTAAAATATATATTTTGTGTTACACGACGCTTGCCTCAACAAAAATGGACTCAGGCAGGACCCCTCAGTAGCAGATGGGGCTGTGGCAACAGAGCCGGGTGCTCATCACAGTCCCTGGGGTTGGGGAGGAGTCAAAGAAGGAGGGCCATAGGCTGGTCCTCTCTGCAGGTATCTGATGGGGGTGGGCTCTCAAAAGGACCCCTATCAGCCAGGTGCTGGCGCTCCCAGAAGCAATCACACACATGCCCTTCCCCTCCCCACCCCACCCTACCCTCTGATTCCTCAAGGCCTCCTGCTGCAAAGTCTCACCCCCATGGCCTCAGCGAGGACCAATGCTGCTGTAGGGAGATTTGTGGCTTGCAAGGGGAACAAAGGGGCGGAGAAATTTCCTGCATGGGGACACTCAGAACCCCAGCAGAGTTCTGAGAAGGCTCAAGCAGGGTCAGAGAAAGCTGATAGGCAAATGGAGCAGTGGCCACAAAAGGTTCTGCCGTGCCCAACTGTTCATGATGCCCCTGTCTGAAAGTGCCCCACCCTAGCACAGCCCCTGCCCCTGCCACAGGGAGAAGGGACCTGAGATGAGAATGTCTTTGCAGCACTTGCGGCTGCAGTGTGGTTCCCATGGGAAAGTCTTCCTCACCCCAGCCAGCCACACCATCAGATGTGAACTCCAGCTCCACAGGGGGGACGTAGAGGGCATGGGAAACACAGGTGAAGTGGAAACCCGGATGTCCCGTGAGAGTGTCACCATGCCTGCTGCAAACCCCCCCCCAACCCCGTGGGACTATGCTCTCTGCTCCTGGACAGCTGCCCCCCTCTTCTAGGCCCCCTTGTTGTGCTGCAGCTCAATCTCAACTGCAGAGCCACACAGGAAGATGGTCCCAGTGTGGTGGGACACAGGCAAACCAAAGGGGTCTGAGACCTCCGCATGAGACAGCCCAGGGTGTCCATGGCTCACATGAGCATCTGACCAGCAGGGCTGCGGCAAGGACAGAAGCATGTCTTACCCGGATGCATCGAGGCTGTCATAGGAGCCCACAGTGTAGTGCCTGAAGAGCTTCTTGCTGCGGTCCGCACGGGTTTCTGGATGGAGAGGAGAAAAAAACAAAATGAAACACTGTTTAGAAAAGTCATGGTCCCTAATACGGGGCTCCCACGAGGCTGGCTGGGCTCTCGTCCTGAGGTGTGCCCTCCAGGGGAAAGATCCAGGAGGAAAGAGGAGGCCTGGGTCAGTGGCCTGCGGGTGCAAATCCGAGGAACGTGTGAGAACACCCGTGCTGATCCTGAAGAGGCAGAAGAAGAATGCTACCCAAAAGGCAGGCAGAGAGCTGGGCATGGCACAGTGGCACAAGCACCTGCCTGGCAAGTGCAGGCTCCTGAGTTTGATTTCTGGTACAAAAATAAATAAATAAATAAATAAAAATAAAATGAAATTCCAAAATGGAGGCAGAGTCCTGGCTTCTGAGGGGAGGTGGGAGGGGAACCACAGAGCAGAAAGGACCAGAGTTTTCTAAGCTACGGTTGTGACAGCTGACGGCACACAGAATCCTCTGAAGTGACATCCTAAAAGTGATGCTCCGAGCCTCCTAGCAAAACCAAGGACCTGCAGATGAGGTCCTTTGGGGGAGAAAAGACACAGTTAGTATTATTTCCCTGATTACAGTTGCTTTCTCCTAACCTTAAAAAAAGATAAGATGCTAAACAAACATGATTAACTTTCCTAATTAAGTCCTCTGCTTGTTTCCCTTACTCAGCAGATTTAGATGTAAATGTCATGGGAGATAATATGAGCGATGCAATTAGATTGAATGCATAGCTTTAGGGCTGGAGGAGGGGGCCCACAACAATGCAAGCAGGAAAAAAATACAATGGTTCACAATGCATTAATTTTTAAAAATCATTTTACAGGGTCTTGCTGTATAGCTCAGACTTATAGTGATCCTCCTGTGTCAGCTTCTCCAGGGATTACAGGGGAGCACCACCATGCCTGGCTGACGTAGCATACCTGGGGTTCCAGGACCGCATGGCATGTGGTACCAGGGATGGAACTCAGGACTTCGTACTTGCCAGGCAGGTGCTTAGACCGCTGAGCTACCTTCCCAGCCCATGATGCATTGTTTAGGTATTTCCCCTCAAAATAAAATTTCCTGCACCATCTCCTTCCTAAATCCTGCATAAAAGCCAGTGGATTGCTGGCTTGAAATCAAATTTTAGCTCCTGTAAGCCTCTCTGTGGTTGGTCTTCTTCAACCTGTGCTTCAAGATGAATGTAATGTTTACTGGAATCCTAAAACACATGTTTGCAGTTCAAAGATGCACACATATAAGGCCACTGGGAAAATCTCGACTTCTTTCAGGACCAGAGAGAGATAGCTAAGGTGGAGGTTTCCCTTCTATGAAGTGCTAAGTTGCCATGGGGGCTGAAGGAGGCTAGTGGTGAGCTTGGGACTTCATTTCCCAGCGACCCTTGCAACAGGGTGCGTGATCATGTGACTAGTTTCTACCATTGGGATGTGAGCAGGTAAAAGTGTGTGTGTGTGTGTGTGTGTGTGTGTGTGTGTGTGTGTGTGTGTGTATGTGTATGTGTTTCAAGCCTAAACTGTTTAGGAACCTGCCTGTTCTCTCTTCCTTTTCTGTTTCTACAGCACAAAACAGACTGGGAGGCCCTAAAGGGTGGGTGTGGGGGCCATGACTAGAATCAAAAGGCCCAGATCTCTATGCCTCAGGTGGTTCCACTAGCCAGAGTTAGCGTCCTATTCCTATTCATGTCAGACTGCAGTCCTGGATCACCTTTCCTAAAGGCAGGGCTACTGGAGCTCTCTGGACTTAACTCCCCCCTGCCTCTCCGCCCCCTGCGCATCACTTCCCCGCTGATGACACACTTATGAGTCCCTGCTCAGCCACGTCATCTTCATTGTCACCATTATTGCTGAAATTTATTAAGCGCGTCTATGCATCAGGCCGCATGTAAGCACTACCTGTGGGCCCCCTTAACTGCCTCACCCACCCAGAGCAGGGTACACACGCTGCACTCCGGCCTCTGCGCCAGTGCTGAGTGCTTCCTGGCCTGGGACTGTGGGCGCCCTCCGCAGGGAGAGCGCCTCGCTTAACTTCAAGCTTAACGCATGCTACTATTCAAACACCTGCCTGCGTACACTGCATCACTAATCAGCCGCTACTTCCTCTGGTATTGAAGTAACACAGCATGAAAGTCTTCAACAAAAATGCTCTGGCAATTACTGAAATGTCTTTTTCCCAAAGCCAGTCCAAAGCAATGACATTTCACAAACAAAATAAGCAATTTAAGTTTTAAGGAATGTGATGCATTATACAGTAAATACATTGACTGAAGCAAAGTTGCCAAGAGTATGCATTTGTCATTTTGTTGTGCTGTATACCAAGAAGCACAGTGAGGTACAAATTATTAGATCATACACTTAAAATAGGTAGTGGGCCATCTTCCTCTGCTTGGGCCTGTCACACCTGTATTTGTCATCGTGTCTGTTTTAACATAGCATCTTTCCCCCACATCTGATCTGTGGCCATCTGGGCACATGGAGAGAAGCGGGACAGCTGGACCCATTTTATGGGAGGCAACTGTGGGGACCACCAAGACAAAGTCACACTCCCTGGTAGGGCCAGGCTGGCACACGGGTGTCAGAGCGCATCTTCTCTCCCAGACCCAAGTGCCCTGCTCCTGTGCTCTCTGCACTGCTGTAGGGGGACTTGACCTCATTTCCCTCTGCTTGCTCTGATCTGGGTATGTGCCCCAGCCACAGCTCACAGTGAAACCTAATCCCCACGGCCATACGCTGATGGCATTTGTAGGAGGGGCTTTTGGGAGACTGTTCCAGTTAGATGAGTCATGAGGGCAGGGTCCTTGTGATGGGACAGGTGATGTAATAAAAACAGGATGAGACCCCTGAGCTGACACACTTGCTCTCTCACCATGTGACATCTGTGTCACTTTAGGACACTGCAGAGTCCTCACCAGCAAGGAGGTCCTCGCTAGATGCAGCTCCTTGTCCTTGAGTCTCTAGAACTGTGAGCTGAATGGTCCTTTATGGCTTATGAATTATCTTGCCTATGGTATTCACTTACAGTGACAGAAAACAGACTAACAGATCTGTTACGTGACTGAGTAGACATACAGGAAAGGCGTGCTGACCTGACTCAAAGAACCTACTGCACAGGAGCCAAAAACAACCCTCTGCCCCTCATCGGGGTGACCAGAGGACACTGTGCGCTTGCCAGGCTGTGCACTAGTGTACCTGGGTGGTGCACCTCCTGCTGTGCTCAGCATCTGGACCAGATGTGGACAGCAGTGCCTCCCTGAGGATGCTCATGCAGAAGATCCCCATCATTCACTAGGTCCACTAAAGCCAGGTCCTGCCCCAGAGAAAGTGTTGGAAAGGGACCCCAAGGGTAGATCTCCAGGTGTCAGGGTAGGTGAGGAAGAAGCCCAGCATGTCCACCTTCTTGGGCTAAGCGAGCGACCCCAGCAGTCAGATAACTAGAGTGATCAAGTGGTGAGCCATACAACTGCCAGGCGAACCCTAGGCCACCTGTGTTGGAGCCACAAGTATGCCAGGCCCTAGAGGGATAAGTGAGACTTGAACCTCTTTATGGAGCTGAGCAGAATGGTTCACAAAGCCAGCATGGGACCCCACAGCTGTTAATTGCTAGTATTACTCTTAATTGCTTCTGGCGCTCAAAGCCCCACACGGCAGCTATGTGCTTGTTGTCTAGGAAACTGCTGGGCCCTGAGAGTCTCTCTGGATGGGTCAGACGGCCCAGGGTCCAGGGCAGACAGGATGGTGTGTAGTGGAACATGCATGTAAGCTTGTGTGTACACATGTGCCTGTGTTTATCAGGCAAAACACGTTTGGAAAGGGAATGATTTTCAGCCTGGGTCAGGCACTGGGAGTTTTTGGGAATGGGATTTCATGGACCAACACAATTTTTATTTTCATTTATTTATTTGGAATAGAGTTTCTCTACACAGCTCAGATTCATGGTGATTCCCCTGTGTTCAGCCTCCCCAGGGCTGGGATCACAGGCGTGCACCACCATGCCTGGACTCCATCCCAGACTCAGCACGCCCTGGGGGTGGAGCCAGCAAGGAATGTGGGACCAAGGATCGAACCCGGAGGACCAATACAATTTCAAACAGTGTGGGTGAAGACTGTAAACCAACATAAAGGTTATCAACTTTTAAATTTGATTCAGTGAGGACATTAGAAATAGTTTTCATCTATCAAAATTATTTTGCAAGAGAAAGGGAGACTTTAGAAAGCATATTATCTTTGCTTGCCTCACGAACCTGCCACTATTCTAGTC
The DNA here is from genome assembly GCA_004027915.1 of Capromys pilorides. NCBI lineage: Eukaryota > Metazoa > Chordata > Mammalia > Rodentia > Capromyidae > Capromys > Capromys pilorides. Next base: position 7,715 of record PVKN010033636.1, read on the forward strand.
CCAGTACTGTCCCAGCTCTGCTCTGAGATCTGGTCATCACTATAAATTACCACGATCACCACCATTACCACCCCTACCATCCCTGCTGTCATCACCATGGCCACTGTCATCACAATCACTTTCATCACCACCGATGCCATCACTACCACAGTGACAATCACTGCCAGCAGCACATCCCCAGCGTGGTCAGCATCACCGTCACCCCCACTGCAGTACTTCTTTCACACTTTTAAGGGCAGTATGCCTGGCTAACTGGTCTCCTGTTCACTAAGATTAAGTCTTTCCCTTCTGTTTGTTTTAACACGATGTCCAACAGTAAAGGCATCTCCCAGAAGGGCAGAGTGGGCCCTGCGGCTGGCCGGGCTGTACACCCTCCTCTTCCAATCTGTGTGTGGGGACAGTCTCTGTTTCCAGCGAGCCCAGGCAGGAGCTGCTTGGTGGTGCATGGACAGTGCTGTGTCGCTGGCTTTGCTTTCCTGGGGCTGCACTTCAGACACGGAGCCCCCACCTCACACAGGGGTACAGCTCAGGAGTGACATCTGGGTTTCCAACCCAGATGTCATGCTCTCTGCAGCCAGTGAGGACAGAAGCAACAGTGTAACAGTTCTGGAACATTCCCCAGGAGCCACATGTGCTCTCAGTGCCGCCCCCGCCTGAGCTCTGCACAGCCAGCGACTACTGCCCCAGGGTGACCGGTGAGGAAGGTGAAGCTCAGAGAAATTAGGCGAGTGCCCAAGGTCACTCAGCCAGAAAGCAGAGCCTGCCCACAGCACAGCCTCCACTGGGGTGCAGTGGAAGTGGTGTTGCCAGGAGCAACCTCCCCACACCCAGCTGGCCTCCCCAACTTGCCTGGCTCACGGATCTGCTTTTACCTGGCTTTTTATTATCATCATTATCACCATTATTACTGAGTGTTCATGGGGGCTGTACCCAGAGCCTTTGCACTGAGCTACATACCTGGCCCTTCTATTTTTTGAGATAGGGTCTAAGCCATTAAACTGCCCAGGCTGGGCTCAAACTTTGGACCCACCCATTTCAACCTCCTGGAGTGCTACTATTGCAGGTGTGTGGCACCATGCCTGGCTCTGTCTTCAGTTGCTGGTCTGGGAGCAGGGGCGGGCTGGGTGGAGCTCAAGATCCTTCCCCAAGGACATGGTGGACATGTTGTGACATGCCCAGGCTTGGCTGCTACTTCCTCTGTGGGGCTAGCTGTGTACTGTGGGCTGTCACTGACTGCTGGGTGCCTCTTGCCAGACCCCACAAACAGAACACCAAGGTGCAGACAGAGGGAAGGCAGGAGGAGGGCACAGGGCACGCCATACTCTCTGCGGGCCAATGACCTGGATGAGCAGGGAGACTGCCTGGGCCTCCCCACGGGGACTTCAGAAAGGTTGTGGCTCAGCTGAGTGCCTGTGATTTGTCACCCTCCAGGTCACTGTATCCCCCACCATACCCTCCTTCCTACCATGGTAGGCAGAAGGCCAGGCATGCCGCTGGGACCCACCCAGAAGGGTAGACATGTAACTCCCTCGTGCTCTGGGGACCAGCCTTTAGCCAGTTCTGCCATGTGATCAGGTGAGGTCACCCCTACTTCCCAACCCTGGGCTAAAGTGCCTGGTGGGGAGACTGGTGAGGCTGTCCCTTAGAGCACAGGGGCACTTGTCTTGCTACTGTGATCCCACTTCTCAGGTCACTGAAGGGAGCCAGGCTGCCTGAGGTGAGGCCAGCAGTTAGGACAGCTGGGGAGCTGAGGAAGGAGGCCTAACAGACTCTGAGAGATGGCTGCCACGGCTGACCCCAGATAGAGCTGGGCCAGATGTACCACATACATAGGTTCAGAGTCTTCTCCGGCCTAAGACAATTTTTAGCTTTCTGTTGTTTACATGCAAGAGCTTGAGAAGACACCGCTGTGCACATAATCATCTCTACCCAGCCCCCCAGGCATGATGCACCTATGGATTTGGTGCCCACTGAGTCTCTGCTGGGCAGTCAGTGGGTAGCTTCCCTTCACCATAGAGTTCCTGACCAGGCTGCAGCATACTCCATGCCCTGGGGCATAGCAGTGGGGCCCAGGTTAGATGGGCATCGTGCTGGGTGCCCTAGGACCCTGCCCTCCCCCATGAGGGTGCACTGGCCTTTCTCTGAGACACTCTGTGGTCTAGATATGGAGAAAGGTTGTCTGGCTCCCTCTGGGGTGCAGGAATAATAGTCAAGAGCTGGGGAAAGAAGCCCTCATGCCAAGAAGCCCTGGCATCAGCCCTGGCACTCTGTATATGTTCGCTTCCTTAACCATAGCTCTCTTGGGATTGGGTGGATCCTTGAAACTAGTTCAGGCCAATGACCAAAGACCCCAGGGCAGAGAAATCCAAATGCAAGCTTCCTCGAGTGGCACCCTTTGGCATGGCACCTCCCGCATGGAAATCCTGGCTGCTCCAGCTGTTTGGGTCCCTAAAGGAGCCCACTGTTGGCACAGGATGGACAAGGAGAGAATGAGAAATAAACCTTTGTGTTCCAAGTCACCACAGCGTTCCCGAGGGCAGGCGGACCGACACAGACCAGGCCAGGACACTCGTCCTGTGTTTTGTTCAACTAAGGCAGAGCCCGGTCTCTGTCAGTAGCAACCCAAAGAGTCCCTGGCAAGTGCACAAGGAAAGAGGGGTGAAGGGCAGGTAGCACTTGCTGGGCTTAGAGCCTGGCTCAGCACGTGCCTCTTCCTAGGACTTGCAGGAGGTCCCTCTGCTGGTGTTGAAGGAGGCAGACAACCTAACAAGCAAGTGGGGACCATGTGTGTGTCCACTTCCTTCACCACATAACCTCTCCCCACCCGGTACTGGGGATTGAACACAGGGCCTCTGCACAGAGCCACAACCCCAAATCTTTCTAAATCTTGAGACAAGCTCTCCCTAAGTTATCCAGGCTGGGCTCGAACTTTCAGTTTTCCTGCCTCAGTCTCTCAGAGCACTTTGATCCTAAGCACACACGCCCCTCCTCAGCCCTGGTGATGACCAAATTTCCAAGCAGGCTGCCTCCTCAGCCACTACCAGGCTGAGCGCTCCACCCTGAAGGCCCTCCCTCAGCAAGGTTTGTAGCATGTCACACAGTGCAGAGCCTCACAGTGACTGCTTGGACCGGTACAGACTCTGTCAGGCTCTGGCTTCCACGTTTGCCCCTCCCCTCAGTGAGATTTCAAACAGTGTAAGCCAACCAGGTGACACCAGATGCCCTGCCTGTCCCTGCACGCTCACATCCTGCCCCCTTGTCTCCTCAATGGCTACATTCCCACTGCATGATCCTTTTCCTTATGTTTTCCACATTATGGGTTGGTCTGCACCTCCGGGGCTCTGTCCCTGCTAGACTCTGCCTAGAACGTTCTTTCCCCAGTTCAGATTTCCCTGGGGCGCCAGAGCCCCAGCTCCAGCTGCACTCTGGTGTAGCAGAGTCAGTGAAGGAGCACTGCAGTTGCTCCCTCTTGGTCACGTGACCGCAAAGTGCTGCAGAGAGGACCCTGAGTGCTGAGTCAGCACCTCCCCAGGACTGCTGAGCCTCAGGTGGCAATAGCCCTGCCTACAAACCAAGAGCCTCACTGCTGTGCCTTGGGCTTCCACTGCTCAACTGCAAAGCAGGACGCCTGGGCCAGCGGCCTCCTGGAGTCCCGTCCTCTTCAAGCCACACCCTCCCAGAGTAGCTAGGGACTCACTATTCTCCAGAGGGTGACTGTCGTGTGGTCATCCTATGTGGCAGTGTTTAAGCTGATGCCCTCTGAGTGCTGCGCTCTGAGTATGGCCTAGAAAATCCTACAGCACAAGGGAAAAAATCCCCACAAACCTAGAAATCCCATTTTGTATACCTCTTGGGACTCGTGGAAGGCAATGACAGATTGTGTGACAAGCTTCTGCCTGTCAGTATTTAAAATAGCCCTTTATGCTGAGTGCGGTTGTGTGTGGGGGTTGTGTATGGCACAGTGAGGGAGCCAGCAGAGTGTCCCCAAAGCCTCTAAGGCCTGTCTTCCTGGAGTACTTTGCTGGAAAAGGAAACATGGAGAGGAGTATTTTCAAAGACATTTACTAACAGTCTAAAAAGCCACAGATTAAGTCACAAGGACATGTGGGGAGGCGGTGGCTACAGAGCTAGGAGATGGCCCAGCAGGAGGTGGGGATGAGGCCAGGGAGCACACTGGGCCTCAGCCACTGTTCTGAGATAGTCCCCTTGCTCACTAGATGCCTGTGGGCACAGAGAGACACAGAATAGTCAGTTTTCAGACAAGATAAACTCCAGCTGAGCTTTGG